>JAAAQI020153243.1:0-10518 GCA_011800005.2 Stichodactyla mertensii | reverse complement strand
GTGTGTGTGTGTGTGTGTGTGTGTGTGTGTGTGTGTGTGTGTGTGTGTGTGTGTGTGTGTGTGTGTGTGTGTGTGAAATGTGATAACCATATGAAACAAGAGTTCAGAAAAATTCTGAGCTCCAGATGGGATTTACACCCACAACCTTCCCTACTCTAGTCGGACGCTGCTCTAACCACTGAGCTGCTGGGAACTCTAATGGTGAACATAGGTCATCCCGTGGGAAATGTGTGACAACCGGACTTGCGACTGCAACTACGACTGTCACTAGAGAGAATTAATTTCACTCATATATATGCCACCATACATACATTAGTCTCATCACATAACGTATGTATCCAGATATTGAATTACAGAGACTTGCAGTTGCAAGTCTGGTTGTCACACATTGCCCACAGGATGACCTATGATCAGCATTAGCCGGGAATGTCAAAGCGTGCATGACCCAACTTCTTACCATTTTAGGATTCCTGTGTTGTATAATAGACAAAACTTATTTGGTTGATTTGAGTTTAATCTTGCATCGTGATTACAGATAACCTTGTATATACTACCTACACTGTATTCCCTATCAGACTACGTTATTATATGGCATAATTGCTCATAAAGACACAGGAAACTAGTCGAGATTCCTGTCGTACTCGTACTGAAATCTATATCTCGGGATATACTCACAGAAGTGTGTTATCGGACCATGCATCGTCTTTATTACCCGCTGGGGATTTACACTAAAAAAAGGAAACGTTTTCCCGATTTAGCTCGCCTTCTTGATAACCCACTTTTAACAGATTTAAATAAACTTTTACATAGACATCAAATTTTACTAGTATTTTTAAATGTCTCCAGACTTATGATGGACTTCTTTATTGTACGCCACGCTTTTGCACGGTAACTCTGTGACTAAATGACGTTGTTAGCGTTACCATACCGGTTTAGTGGTACTCCGTAGTTTTTTGAGGCAGTGGTCGGTGAAGGCTTCCTTCACGTACTTTAGGTGGCTGAGGACGTTGGTCTCATTTTCTGGTGACTATTCAAAGTGTCACGTGAACAGGAACTAGTGTCAAATGTCACGTGACCACGCAATTGCGCAAACCGTAGCTTGACATAATAAGTTTGTTATTATCATTATTGTACTATTTACACGAATTCATTCCAGGAATTGAAGTTATGACGTAGAATATCATTTACCCATTCTTTAGCAAGGGTCCTCGCTTTTCTTTGCACAGCCATTTTTCATTGAAAGCGAAAGCTTGCGGATCATCGAGCCTTTATTTTCAGGAAAATGGATTGTTACATCCTCGACAGTTCTCAGTGCTTCAACATTAGTGAAACTCTTATCATGGCCTGTTGGGAACACGCTGCGATCATTGCGAGAACATCTCGATCCATACGTCCTGCGTTTAGCCGGACACCAAGGACACAACCACGTGAACCACTTGGCTATCAGCTCCCGATACTCCTTGGAGCGTGCACTGTATACGAACGGATCCAAACAGCTGTTGACAGTTCCAAGAACATCACCATAATTCCACAAACGGTAAACCCAAGGGGACCTTATGTCGAAAATCATGCTACAGATCATTGCTATCTGAATTGGAAGCATCAGGATAACAAACAAAAGAACAATGGCGCCTACAGTTTTTGTAATCTGGATGCTCTCTTTACGTGTTTCATCTCTCGGGCTTCGAAGCTCGTTTCCTTTGGCAATGACACTCAGTCTTGGGACTCTAGGTTTGCTCATGTAGATGCCAATCCTGACGTACGCAAAGCTGATGATCAACAGAGGAATTGGATACTGAATCGCAGCACACGATAAAAAGTAAATGAAGGTAGCGTGTTCGTTCCAACCGTATGCAACCAAAGGACAATATGTATTCCTGTTCTCTGCAAAAATTCCCAGAGGCAGAAACATGACTACGGAGAGAATCCAAGTGAGCGCAACCCACAGATATGTGTAACAATTCCTTTGCTTCGGTCTCCAAGGATTCAATATCACTCGACATCTTTGGATGGCCATGACAGTGATCGTAAATATTCCTACATTGTACGGAATATTCAGAATTGGGAAAATCACTTTGCAGAAGAACAGGGACCTGGAAGTCGTCATCAAGTAGCTGTATAAATACCGGAAATCAGCAAACAAAATGTAAAGTAAGTCCGCAAAGGCGAGGTTGATTAAGAAGATGTCGTTATTAGTTTTTTGTTTCTTTTTTCTCGGTATAATGAGCAGGACAAGACCGTTGCCAAAGACTCCAATCACTGTGGAGATCGCACGAATGATAACAATGGCCAGAAAGTCATCCTCTTTACCGAGATCATCGCTATTTGCTGGTGGGGTTACCGTTGTGTTATTCATTGATTATATCTTTCTGTTTAAGAAATTCTGGTATACTAGGTGTGCCTTAATCGTTCGAAGATTCGTTATGACGTAAGCAATATGACGTCACTAATTGTCAGTTCTCGGGTGTTCAGTGGTAACCCTGGAGAAAAAGCATAAGAAATACATGAAAAAATTGTGCTTGATTACGTGAAACCAGCCACGTTCAGCACAGCAGTTTTTGTAAAAAATATACATTGTATTTTATTAGAAAGCGATGCTTTTGTTCTGCTATCCAACATAGATATGTAGAAATATCAAAACAATGTTTTTGTTTTATTTGATTTAATAATAATAATAATAATAATAACGGATTTGGCAGTGGCATTTCCACAGAGTGGCTCTTCATCCACTGAAACATCCAATTGGAATTTAGAATGTTGATTTTTGCGGAGGGAGGAAACCCGGAGTACCCGGAGAAAAACCCTCGAAGCACAGGAGAGAACCAACAAACAACTCTACTCACATGTGATAGCGAGTCTGAGAATCGAACCCGAGACAACAGCGGTGAGAGGCGAGTGCTCTCACCACTACGCCACCCGTGCTTCCCTTCCCTTTAACTTTTTTTGCACAGTAGTCAAACATTCACCGTTTCAATTGTGTTATTGTAGTTGGGATCAGATGTGACTACACATACCGTGATTAATCGAACTATCAGTCACCAATCAACCGATCAACAAAAAAATATTACCATAACCTCTCCTACTTGTCTTGTTTGTTTCTGTTCTTTTTTGTTTTCATTTTCTAAATTCGTATTTGGATCTAAAAGTGTAAATGATCACGTATAAAAAAGGTCTTTGAAGATTTAGAATGTGATAGCTGTACGATAAACAATTCTGATCATGCCTAGTCATACTGTGCTAGTCTAATCACCCCATGCCTTGTATGGCCTGTATGTCATTTTCTAAAGATATATACGAAGCTTACCGCCTGGTGTTCTAATATTTTTGCACTTTCTTAATCATACAAGTTAGCCCAAAATCACGGTACCCTTTACTAATGACTAGTGGTACTATCAGGCTTGAATAGAGTCCAAGTACTGAGTTACTATAGCATGTAGTGTGTTTATATACACACACCGGTATTTCGAAAAACGTTGTCACAACAAGCGATAAGTCGAGACCTAAAGCAAACGTCTGTTGTCAAGTTATTAGCCGAGTTTTCGGACACACATTTGATCTTGGGAAGCATAGCAGCCTGCCATTGTAAAAAGACTGAAATGACCGCATCTAAATGGATGAATTACTGAATTACTGCCTTGCGGACTTGGCTTGTAGCTTTCGGCTGTGATAACGTTTTTTAAAAAAAGTGTGTACAAAATAGACGTGAGTCACTGATTTGATATATTTCTTAGTTTTTAAAGAAAGATGCTTGTCAGTTCTCTCTCACTCTCTAAGAATTGACAAACGGTGCCTCTTAATACAAGAAAAGTGATAGTATCGTGGTCTTAAGAGTCTGTCACACCATAAATTAAGTCAAAACGACAAAACGTAAAGGTAACTTAATGTCTGACAGGAAGGGTTCTAGTTTGAAGAAACTTAATATGATATGCCGGGTTCCTTGCCATCTCCAGTTTTAATTCATTGCAACTAACCATTCTTCGTTAACTAACAGATTAGGATTATAAAGAATCATAGCTTACTCACCAACCCATCCCGATGAAGTCATGTTAATTCGAAATAATGAGTACGAATCAAGCTCAGTCTTTAACAGAGATTTCTTAACATGTCGATATAGTTACAAATAAAACATTTTTTTCCTGAAGAAAATTTGAAGCGCTATTTTCATTTAAATACTTGAACTATTTAACTGATAAAACAGTACGTCAGACTTACCAGGGACTGATTTGATCAAACAGAGTTGAACGTGTTGGCAGCCAGTCTAGCAGCAGAGTTAAATACGTTACAAAGTATTGTTAAACTATATAGATATTTGACCTTTTCTCCGAGTTTCTGCGAATAAGGCAGGCTTTATCGTGTCCTTTTATAGCTATGAGGTCAAAAATCTGTCTCTTAAACTGGAGCGTCGAGTCTGGGTGGAAACAACTTCCTGAGTGAGTGTTTCTGACGGATGATACTCTCTTAAGATAACATCACTTTCCGAGGGAAGTCTTTAGATATTTGAATTTTACTTAAAAAGAAAGGAAATGAAATGAAAAGAAAAAAAGAGCGGTTTATACACACCGCAGAACTACACTTTTAAAGGCTCCAGAAACTTTTCTTCCAATAAGCTAAATAAAAGTGGGGGGAAAAGGATGGAAAACAGAGAGGGAAAGAAAGAAAGAAAGAAAGAAAGATTTGCGCTTCGTTTTGAGTGTCGCCAACTGATCATCTATCCGGTTTCATCACCAGAGCAGCAGTCGCTTAAGATGATTTGAAATTTACTACAGGAAACACACATGCAGAACTACACTAAGCAACATACTTGGCCAAGAAGTTTGGAACAAGCAGGTTGTGGCGGCTTTTCGGATCTTGCAGCTGTTGGGCCAAATTTACTTAATGTACAAATATTTTAAATATAGTGGCACCGTGTGCTAGTAACTATTTTTATCTGTCAAGTTCTTAATTAGAAGTAGCTAGAGGCATTTTCTAATCAAATCCGACTTCCATCTGCTGGAAGTTGAATAAAATTTGCAAAACAATTTGAATTTCCTGAACAAACTATACTGAAATTCAGAATATAACTAAATCTCGGAGTCTATACAGTGTTCGTACGGGTAATGGAAAGCTTGGAATTGTGTAATTTAGTTTTCCAGGCCTGCGGACTGTCATTGAATTTAGTATAGGTCATGGAAAGTCATGAAAAATTGTTTTCATGACATGAACTAGTTGACATCTTATTCTATTTTGTGAATAGAAATGAGAGATTAAATCCAGACAGTGCCATATTTCAACTTGATCGTAATGTCATAAAATGTTGTCAAATTAAAGTGTTTTGAGAGTTTTTCAAAGTGTATCAGTTAATTTTGGTCATGGAAAATCACAAAAAGTCATTGAAAAGGTCATGAAAAGTTATGTAATTTGAAAATGCGAAAAGAGTACGAACCCTCTATACCATTCTTCACTTAATGCTCAGTGGGAATGAAATGTTTGAGAGAATTATCATTTTTGGCAGGAAAACAATAGAATGAAAGTTTATTTGACTATCATTTGAATATTCGTTCCCGAGACTTTGCGCAAACAATCTCAGTCGTTACTTAATCATTTTCCCTGCACTTTTTGTAAGATTCACTTATACATTAAAAGAAAGAACACAAAAAAATCCAACGTGGAAAGTTTTCCATCGTGACCACATCAGTTCCCGCAATCGTCCAACCTCACATATTCCATACTCCCATGTTCTTAGGCTTAAACAATGTGGTTGAGAAAAACGACATCGCCAACCGCTAATCGGTAATCAAGGCTTAGCTAGTTAGTCTAAGCCTTAGAGTTTAGAATAGCCGAGAGATTGACTTAAAACTCTTGCATGATAACGACTGTGTCATCGATATATTCATGCGACATGATATTACCATCTAGAGCTAGATTTGATCGGTCTGTGATAATGTCGTGAAAACAAAGGCTCAATCAGGCTAGTTTTGCTATGAGATAAGTCTTGCGTTGGTAGAGCGGCTTTTTCTATTAAGTGGACAGATGTATGGATGTTTTCGTGGTTTTTTTTCTTTTTTTGTTTGTTTGTTTTTTCGTGAAAACTTACACTTTAATGGTTGACGCATTGCGCTAACTGGCCAGAGTTCCCTAAATTGAATTCTCGTTGATTTTCCACTACTGAAGGGCTCGCCTTCAGCTTTCCGTTATCAGATCGATTTAGCGCTTTGGTATTTTATCTTTACAGCTAGGAAAAATAAAATACAGAAAATGCTTTGAGATGCTCCTTTCATTTCGTTTTTAAATATCATCCAAACTATCGGGTCAACACCATTTTTATTATTGTCTAATTTGCACCGTTACCACAGACATTCATAACGTCTGTCGCAGATGCCATTCACTCAATTTTATGTTCATTTGTTTTAAGGATTCAAGGAAGTCTATTTCCATCATCTCCCTCTGGGCGCTCACCTCAAAGTATCTCGAAACTTATCTTTGCTGATCGATCTGATAGCGAGTAACCTCTAGTCATTTAAAACATAACGACCTCACAACACCTCAATTGATCTGCATACTGTTAGTTTGTTCTTAAGGGGCTTTTTGCCTTCTGCAAAAACGGAAAAAGGGACTTTGGTAAACAATGTAAAACTAAAGTTTCAATATTTGCCAACATTTCTCAGAGATTTTGTTTTGTGTTAGATACACTGTCAAAGAAATGTAATTTTGAGTTAACACTGGCTGCGATGCCTTCTTGACTATTTTTTCCCCCTCCAATTACTGTGCACTTTGGAAAAAGTATTTTAGGATTGTTTAATGAAAAAATTCGAGATAATGGAAGAACAAGAAGAAGAAAGAAAGAACAGAGTTGAAAAAATGAAATGAAATGAAATAAAGTGAAATGAAATGAAATGAAAAAAAGAAGAGACAATCTGTACGATTTTGTGAAGGCGTCTAGAATTAACCTAACTAAAAGTAAAACCACAATTCCCGAGCGGAATTAAGACAGAGTGTTATCATTAATAAAGGGCCTATAAGGTTTGAACGGATAGCTTTCCAAACTAGGCCTTTTTCAAAATATAGGCCAAAAGAAGAACGTGTTTGCTGCATTTCACCAACTACCTTTTACTTGTCGTTCGGTTCGGAACGAGATTCGTGCAACTGGAAATCTCTCGATTCCTTAAATGCGCGAGGATCAGCCCCATACTACTCCTGCGAGGAGATTCCCGTTGGAATTCACTTGGCTTGGGAAGAGAGGAAAAAAGGCCGCCAATAAACGCAAAAGCTGACTCTGCTAGCAAGGAATCGCATACATGACGATGAACGAAAGGGGCATCGAGTTTTTCAGCTAGTTCGATTACAATCCTTATGAATTAATATAAGAATAAAATGTTCATACCACAGTGTTAACAACTAAGTATTCAGGGTCTCTTGTGGCCAGAAGCAGCTTCTCTTCCAGAACTCCTCTGTTTTGGTAGCGCACACTTTGTTGGATCATTATTAGATGTAAAGCACATTTCTGCTCAATTATATATCCCTATCTTATACAGTTGGCAGTCGTCATACTTTTAAATGTCGTGAAACGTAATGCAATTGATGAATTATCTTTATCGCGGGATGTTTGTCTTTATCTGGTCGGAAGATTTCTTGGAGTAAATTACCCTTGCATGGCTTTAGGTATAGCACGCTGCCAGTATAAAGCAATTATTATGCTTTGTACAAAACCTTTTTTGCTTAAAAAAATTCGCACCTACCTTAACCCGTGGATTAAGATGATTTTAAAAAATATAAACGACCAAGGAAATATCAAACGCGGGAAAATTGTCTGCCCACGTTTTGCGGTGACAATAAGCCCTAAATTAGCCCAGCCTACAGGTAACCTTCTGTAAAGTTGGCGTCAAAAATCTGAGCATGCTGTGTTTGGCTGAAGTAAATGAATGGCAAACATTGTCATAATAAAACTTGCCAAACGAGCAGTGCAAATTAAAATCGCTTATGGAGGCAATAATTTAAGAGGTCGAAAATTCTAGTTTAGAAATGAGTTTGCCCCCGAGAAACGCGGCGAAGAGAAAAAAAAACTTTTAGATTAGAGGTTGGTGATGATGATGATGATGTTAAGCTGTGGATAACACTAAGGCGTTGTCTCAGCGTAGAGATATTTTGTGCAAATATTTTAGACTGATATAAGAATTAGAATTTCTCTAGATATTGGTGATTATACAGCTGTATGAAATGATTGGAATTTAAACAAGAGAGACAGAAATAAAGGATTGGAATGAGCTGAAAGAAAGAGGGAAAGAAAGAAAGAAAGAAAGAAAGGAAGGAAGGAAGAAAGGAAGAAAGGAAGGAAGAAAGAATGGAAGAAAGAATGGAAGAAAGAAAGAAGGGAAGAAAGAAAGAAAGGAAGGAAGGAAGGAAGGAAGAAAGAAGGAAAGAAAGAAAGAAAGAAAGAAAGGGAGGGAGGGAGAGAAGGAGGGAGGGAAAAAAGGAAAGGAATGAGAAGGAAAACAAAATTGAAAAAGAATTACTAAACGAAAAACCCTATTGCAATAAAAACTTGAAAAACCATAAGCCAGGAAAAACGATGTGATAAAGACAGAGGTACGTACTTCAGGTTAAAGCCACAAAAATAATAATTAATTCCAATAAGGATTTGCAGGCAATTAAGAAAATCAAATATCAGACTGACTTGTCAAAAGAGCATTTTAAAAAACATAACACTTTGAACTTTGAAAACGGCTTCCGATAGCGGCTATATTTAAAAGAAAACTAGCTGATAAGTGCATGGGTATGTTAGATATTGTGGGAATGCCTCCATCTGACTAGGGCAAGAAATAGACAGGAAAATTAGAAAAACAAATACCAAAACAAAGAATTAAGGTACCACCACCACAACAGCAGCAACGACATCTGTGAAACCGAACAAAAAGCTAACCGCTTGCCCATGCGCACTTCAAATCTCGCCTATCAAAACCGAAACATATATAGACAAAGATAGACAAATAGAGCGACAAATAGCGCTAGCCGTATTTATATAATGCAAAACGTTTCCCCTACGAAAAGTATTCCCCATGGATATATATAAAACGTCCAAGCATCCAGAGCTGTCATTTCTTATTGCTAGTATTGGGTTCAAACTAAATGGCTACTTATAGGGCGATCGTGACTTCCCGACTTTCAAGCGGTAGCTATTTCCATGGTTTGGATAAATACAATCCATTTAAACACAATAGCCATCGTAATGTTTGGCAGCGTTATGAACGACTTGAGATAGGATGTTCGATTCCGGTCATAAGGCTGACGGCTAGGGAACTAAATCTAATGAATCGAGCAGCGTACGTGAGGTGGATCATAGACACGTCTTAATTTTATAACAGATTTGATCGTTTTGTTCCGTATAATCCACTTCTTTAACAAAATTTACCGGTTGTAAGTGCAATGTGCTTGACGCACGAAATGACGTCACTCAGTGTTCTGACTTTATAGTTTTTATGTAACAAAAGATGTTAAGTTATATGAAATCTAAATCCAAATTCTAACTTTTCCTTTAAATTGGATAAGTGCTGCGAAATGATCGACTAGACGATTAGGATCTTGAAGTCTACTGTGATCTACTCTCGTTTGTTGATGGGAAAACATTCCGGTTCAAGTCAAACAAAACAAAAATCATGAATTTAGCATATGTCTTTCATAATTACAAGCCTAAAATAAAAGAACTACCCCGTGATTTATTCATTGATCCACTTTCTTGAAATTACGGCCAGATATTCTCAGAATCGTTTCTAGAATTCAAAGTTGCTCACCAGTCAATAGAGGCTGCCGAACCTCCAGGGTATGGTTGAAATGCGTTTCCGAAGTGTTTTATGAACAATTCCATAAGGAATGTTATTTAAATTAAATGCTGCTTTCAAAAAAAAAAAAAGGCGTATTGTCTGCTTAGCACTTAGTAACCACATGTGGTTAAGCCTTGTTCATGATATGCACGCCGATAATTGGAAAATATTGTCTTAGATATTGTATAATGTGATTAAAGTTACCTTTTTTTCCTGAGAACCATTTCTCTTAAAAATATTAAGCCCTTCTTTACCGGAGCGGATATTATCTTTGAGATCTTGTACGGTATTTGAGTTCGTCCAGCGCCTCAACAGGGCGTTTCCCTTACTCCATCGCACACCAGCCTATCACACGCTTTTGCTTCATAAATATTTTAACGGTAGTAGAAGTATCTCAAAAGAGCGATAAAACAGGAATGCCAGTCAAAGAAGATAAGGGTAAACCAAAAAGAAACTAAGTGGTCGGGCTTTCAATTGCAGCAATTTAACAGTTCAGTAGTTAAATGGCGGTTTTAAGAACATTGGGCAGAAACTGAACAGCTTGCATTGCTTGCTAATAATCAAGACTTTGTTTGCTTGCCTGTCGCGTGCTCCCTTTGAACAATAGTAATCCTATATTGTTATTATTATTATTACTATTACTATTACTATTGCTATTGCTATTGCTATTGCTATTGCTATTGCTATTGCTATTGCTATTGCTATTGCTATTGCTATTGCTATT
>JAAAQI020153232.1:0-10520 GCA_011800005.2 Stichodactyla mertensii | reverse complement strand
CGGCCGAAGCCTAAAGGGAGAGGTTAGTCGGCCCCTAGACCATGGAAGATTAACCCCTTGCTATGATCAGTGAAATTGAATCGCATAGTCTTTGAAAACTACTATTCCTTTGACGTTTTGGTCCATGTGGGAGTGTTGGAAAGCTTAGACATACGCAGACTATGGCAAATACAGAGCACGTAGAGCATTCGGTTCGTCATTCTCAGATTTGTTACTGCTGAAATGCTAAGTTGGTGCTATTAGTGGCAAATCAACGTTTAATGCCGTTAAATCGGAAATCTCTCCTAATAGAAACCATGCATCTTCTCAGGGCAGATGTAAAGTATTTGAAATATACTTTCTGTCAGCCTCACACTCAGGATAATTGTGAGATATAGAATTGTCTATTTTCCCTTGTTATAGGTTGGTCACGTGCAACCGATCCAGCTAACATCGCATACAGGTCCTCATCTTATCAAGACTCTTAGTCTCTCACCTCCTATATTCGGTAACTGTTACTTTTACCATTTTAGTCAGATATTGCCGATATCAAATGAGTTTATTATCTGAGTATATTTGTCAGTACCGTTTACACAAAGCGTTGCATAAGGGTTTGTCATCACAGAGCGCTGACACTAAAACCATGAAACAATTTAGAAACTAAATAGTGCTAAATAGTACAGGATCCTTTGGTTTCCATTCCATTATTTAAGTACTATTTTGCACCATTTAGTAAGTAGTGTTTCATGCTTTTAGTGTTTGCACTCTAATTGAACACGACAAAAAAGTCCATGATTTACTGAGGCTGTCACTCACTTAGTGTAAAACAGACAAACACAGCATGAAAAAACTCAGTTCTCTCGCTTGCCAAGCGACAAGTAATCACAAGGACAGCACGCGGGTCACTAAGTATAGGGTGATTTAGGTTTGACAGGGATCGCGAAGCACCTTTGAGAGTGTATAGCTTAGAACGCAGGTTTGGGACGGAGAACGGAGATTGCAAAAATCTATGGAAAAATAAGAGGGGGGGGGACTATAGCCCTCCCTATTAAAGTAATAAGGACATGCATGCTTCAAACAAAGAATCTCATTCCCAAAATGACAAAATGTGGTCTGAAAGGGAACAGCTTACCTGATATAAGATGAATGGGCCAGCAGTCCTGCTCACGTCACATTCCACCGCTGTAATCCATGACCACGGATTCATTTGTACAGGTTTAGCCTCGTTTAAGAGCAGATAATTCATAAATACCAACGACAATGCGAAAGAGTGTAGAATTACAGACACTTTTGAATTCCACGGACTTTCACTAGTATCAAAATGAATATCTTACATAAAAACAAAAGTAACCCTGTATAAACGAGTCCGTGGTCATATAAACAGTGGTTTTATGGAATGTGAAACAGGACTATTGTTAAGTAAGATGTTTTCTCCCGCGGTACTCATCAGAAATCCCAGATTTTTTGTCAGAGGAGGAATGTGACAGACTGATGCAACTTGCTAATGGTCACATGATGCATACCAGTGACATCATCAAACCAGGAGCAACTTTTGGTAACCTTGACTACGACACGACATTTGATCGATGGGACAGGAATGGTGATCAACTCATCGATAAACAAGAAGTAATAAAAATATCAATATGAAATTCTTAAACAATATGAAGTTAGAGCGCTTGGCAAGGTTTCTTGTATCATTGACATTCCAGCTGAGCGAACACCTTATCGCGCAAACCTCTGGCCCTCACTCTTTGCATGAAAGTCAATACTCCAGTTTCGAATTCTCTGTTATGCAGGGTTAGCTTCGTTTTTGTCCAGAATATTCACGTGTTTCAGTGAAGGTCTGTGGAATTTCAAAGTGTTTGTATTGTTGTAGTTGTTTATCCTTTGTTTTATCCTTGGTATTTATGAATATTTTGACACTGAAACGAGGCTAACCCCGTAAAAGCGAGTCTTTAATCTAGGCGTACAACGGTATTTTGCGAATACGAAAAAGGTCAATTCTCGCGTGGTTTGTAGATCATTTACAGATGAAAGCGATTGCGAGTGGACGAATTCTGAGACGAAAAATGTCTTGGGTTCAATTGCAATAATATTCAGGTAGAATAAAGTGCTTGAACGTAGGGCCAACCAAAAAAAAAAAAAATCACAAAGACTGTGACTGTGGATAGAAAATTTAATGCCACTCAGCTGGGTAGTATTACACATAAATTGCGTTTTATATGCCATAACCCCTAGTGCCGCCACATGGAACTTGCCCAAAAAATAATTCTGAAAAATCTGACAGTTCAACACGGTGTCGGTATCGGGCCAGTAGAGCATGCACGATTGCTGTACATCCAATCACTAAGGCAAAAAATTTCTAATTATAATGACAGTTAATAAAAAGCAGCATTAATCTCCACAGTGATGGTCTTCCACTCACTATTGTTAGCCAGGTACTAAAGTGCTTGTCATGTGTAATTATCTTAGTGATTCATCTTCAGATTTTCGCCCAGTTATTATATCTCCGAGATATGCACTTCACAGACGGAGATATCAACAAAATGTAAGCAAAAATTTCGTCCTTTGAAGTCAAGAATGAACTGTACGTAGGAACTGAATAGACAACCTGAACAGGGTTATTTATTTACTTACTTACTTACTTACTTACTTACTTATTTGTTTTTTATTTCAGTGTTTGTTTGTTTGTTTGTTTGTTTGTTTGTTTATTTATTTATTTATTTATTATTTTCCTGTTATTGCAGGTTTAAGAGACTGAAAATTGGAAAAATCAAAAAAGGTAAAAAATAATCTTAAAGGCTCGTACACACGATACACGATGCCTTGCAGGGGAAAATCGTGTGTCCACCCATAAAAATAGAACTCGTTTCTGCGTCGCCGGCGACTTCGCGCGCAACAGTTTGCACGGGTGGACACACGGTGTGATTTCCCCATTGCAAGCAACGTCGCATCGCGTGTCCGAGCCTTGAATTTTAATGTTTATAAAGAGTCTCATGGCGTACAAGACATTGTAACCGCTCCCCTTGTTTCCAGGATTTATTCATCCCAAAGAATTCCAAGGCAAGAATATTATGACATACATAGATCAGGTTAGGTTAAAAGATCCCAAGGTAAAAGGTCGTCATAGCAACGAGACATGGCTGGACACGTGGGAAGATGATATCATGAGCCACCTTAACGTCAGGTAATATATCTGTCCCTCCCAAGGGGGGTGGGGGGGGGGTGGGATTCTCATTTGTAGCTGGAGATTGATGCATATATGATATATAAAATTTGGTCATGTTTTAATGTTATTCAAAATCAAAGTTGAAAATACGGCCGTTTTCACCCAAGTTGCTGACAAATAGCCTAATAATGTCTGCATAACCATGGCAACATATCCCAGACTCACTTTTGCTGGATATTTATCTGAGAATTGAACCACAAAAAGGGTTTGGGAAAAAGTTAAATGCTATTGACCCGTGTGGTATATATTATTGATGGTATTTTTTCAAAAATTGAAAACAATTATTGGTTTTTCTATAAATGCACCATTTAATGCATCACCGTATTCTATGATTCACTAACTTTCAGAATATATTTACTTTATTGATGTGGTGTAAACCCTGAAGAAATGAGAGCGCTAAACACCGCTCCGAACCACTCTAGCTTGTATAGGATGAAAGGTTACTCCATTCTCATTAGCCGACAATTTCTTGTGTAAAAAAAGATCTCAAAATCAAACGTTGAAGTACATTTATTCTGTTAGGTTCATTTGCAACAACGTGAGAAGTAATTGTATTGAAGAAGAATTCATTTCGTCACTTTCAGGAAAGCAACATTAACAGGATTACCACTGGAAGTCATCGAAGGCAGTGAAACACCAGTGGTAAGTGACATGCAACTTAACTAATACTGCCATCATCTTATCCAAGGCCTCGCAGGTATACGGTGCTTCTTTTCAAGATATTGAATCTAAATTTCCTAAGACAACACGATTGCTCAAACAAACCACACAATTCTGGTCACCAAAGATCTTAATATTTCTTGGCTCTGAGAATGGCTTTAATGCCAGCAATGTTGTTCTCACGATGAAATGTTTCGCGAGCCAACGTTGCAAATGCATTGAAGAATCTTATTGTTGTTGCGTCAAGTGGTTGCGTAGTTGCACCGTCTAAGGATCACATCATTGGTTACAGGACTATTCCTTGTCACTGTTTATCTAGGAACCCACCCTATAGATATCACTGTATATAGGAAACGTCTATTGTAATACTACTCAGGTTATCAAGTATGTCAAGGGAGGACACTATCACTGCCATTACGACTCACACTCTCCCAACGTCATACAGCCTTGCTGTCATCGTGCGTCACTAGATGGGTGTCGTGTTTGCAGGTAAAAACCTATAACAAGTCTGTCCTCTACTTAGCAGGGAAACCCAATCAATGGTATATTCGTGCATTCATAACAGCCTTGCAGAATGATTACGCGTTTGCATTACTGACTGTACAGGGTTGTTCACAATAGCAGTTTTGTCGCGCAAAGTGGTGATTTCAACGGCGAATTTATTGCAACCCAAATTGCGCGCGTTTGCATTAAATTTCCAGCATGTTCGAATTGGTGACGACTTGTGCGCGATCTGTCGCCGTAAAGTCGCACCTTAAGGTAAAACCGGGGGGGGAGGGGTCCCCACGGAGCAAGCATTCGATTTTTTTCAGTAAATTGTCTTCTTATTATTCATGACTTCTGTTTCTTGAATTTTTTCTTAGCAACGCTCGCATAATCTCGCATAATCTAAAAAAACAAATTTAAGTACAAATTAAATATGTCAGAACGGGATTATTAATGACGTCACTATATCGTCACTTTTTCGGACACCCCCCCTTGCAGATGTCTGGATCCGTCCCTGAACACATAGATCCGTTCAGCTATGTTTCTTGGCACGCAACATGCATTTGGTGAGGGGTACAGTACTGCAACACAGCTACACTTAAAATATGTTTTAATATTTTAAAGCATTTAACAAGAAGTATTTGGTTTTCTTACGCAGGTACATAACAATTATGTACTTCTTAAGTGATGTTCCAGAAGGAGGACAGACAGCATTTCCGATAGCAAATAATATAACATTTAACCAAAAGGTAAGATGTCGTCAGTATTAAGGTGCTACATGGAAGTATACTATACAAAGGAGGAGTTGACACATAATATGATACTCAGAAAAAATCCGAGTCTCTAACGGGAGATGTTCCCATTCATATTGCATGGAACTATTTTGATTTAATTTAGTACTGAATTCAGTAATTGATCTATCTAAGTGCTGCCATTTCAGTCTTTTTACAATGGCAGGCTGCTATGCTTCCCAAGATCAAATGTGTGTCCTAAAACTCAGCTAATACCCTCACCACAGACATTTGCTTTTGGTCTGGGTCTTGTCGCTTTTGGCTGTAACGCTTCTTGAAAGTGTATATTTTTAAAGAAAAAACTGTGCGCTTGACAAGATAAATCCAAATCAAATATACCATTTTTTACATCCCCTGGTGCTCACTTTTTATCTCTTGAGCATGCGCCTAAGGAAAGTAGCATACATCTCTTGATGGCGTTTACATAACTTATGCTAAAAATGCCAGTATGAAATGAAATGTTTAACATTTATAACGCGCAAATTCTATAAGAATATAATCAAATGCACGGGACCCCCCTTAACGTGATCATCCAAGCCACGTGAAGGTCTAACCATTTGCAGATGTTATTACAAAGGCAGCACCTTCTCCTCAGTTATTTTAAGACCCTGAGTGTTGGTCCGGCCGGGCTTAAGCCCACGACCAGCTACACAACTGACCAATGCTCTTCCAACCGAGCTAATCAGTTGGTGGTTTACATGTTTAACGCATTTTTTACTTATCAGGAATGGCTCCACCAGTCAAAGAACTTTTCCAATCTAAGTGCATACTGCTCCAAAGCAAATATCTTAGTGACCCCCAAAAAAGGCAAAGCGGTCATGTGGTATAACCACGTGACAGACAAGTCTACAGGATGGCTGGCAGGGTTAGATCGGATGTCTTATCATGGCGGATGTGACGTAATCAGAGGAGACAAATGGATCGTGAATAATTGGATAAATATAATAGGAAAAGACTTCCAGGATATCAGAACATGGAACGACCCACACACTACAATAGCAGTTTATAACTAATTTAGGCCATGTTTAGACTTGAGTGTTTGACTGAGGTTCAACCTAAATTGAGACACGTTGAAACTATGCTAAATAATAGGCCTTTTGCACTAACAAGTCACGTGACCACAACCCCCTTAAATCAAGCACTAGTGTCAAAATGAACTTCAGAAATGGAAATAGCATCCCAAAATTAGTAAGAAGCTGAAATTTCATTAAATTCTATATTTCCTGTCATTTCTCCTGTCAAACATTTTGAGCTGAAACTTCACCTTCTTACTAACATCGAGATGCTCTTTCCATTTCTGGAGTTCATTTTGACAGTATTGGTTTATTTAAGGGGACTGTGGTCACGTGAAGGGTTCGAGCAAATGGCCTATTAGCGGTCACTGAAAATATCTAACTCAACCTAGGTTAACCGTTCTAGTCTAAACACGGCCTAAAAAAGGAAGAATTTTTTTATGGTATGAGGGTTTGTGGTCTTAAAGACAGTGGAGGGTGTGGAGTGTAGATATTTGTATTGAAAATTGTTTAATAAAAGAACTTAGAAAGAGACTATGGTTTAGTAATTGGTTACACGAATAACAGAGTTAGTCATGACTGGCTAGGGCCATAGTTTCAGGGAGAGCAGCAAAACCACTTAATATCACTGAACAGGTTTACTCGCAGTCAGTCAACTCTGAATTATTTCCTTGAAGAGTTGTACATAATACCATTATAGGATCTTAACTACAATAAAGATAACAACCAATCGCTACACTTTATTGTACCATATGCTAGTACATAGGTCAAAGTAATTAATGTAAATAGTTTGTTTTTCCTCACAAAAGAAATGTAGTATATTTATTTCCTATACTATAAATGTTCTTTACTCTACAAAAATCTCTTTCGTCATCATTTTCTTCATCATCATCATCATCATCATCATCATCATCACCATCATCACCGTCATCACCGTCGTCATCATCATCATCTTCTCATATACCATTATTATTTCCCTAACGAAACTTATCTATACACTACATATCAGATTTTGATCATCATCGTCATACACTATAATCGTCATCACCATCATCGTCTTCATCGTCATCCGATATATCCTCAACATAATCATCAACGCCGTTGTCATCATTATCATAGATTATCATCATAATCATCAACGCCATTGTCATCATTATCATAGGTTATCATCATAATCATCAACGCCATTGTCATCATTATCATAGGTCATCATCATCACCTTCATAAGCGTTAATACTAAATATCATCCAATAATTTCAGTTTCTATCTAACCCACTGTTCAGTGATTGCATTAGACTACTTCCACATCAACTGAGTTGAGTTTATCCGTTACTCTGCCAGTGTAGTGCTGACCACAGAGAACTTGACGCCATTAGCATTGAGTCGGTCAATCAATGAAGTACCAGTGAATGCTGCAGCAGGAGTCAGAACACCACCTCTGCAATAACAGGATAATGAAAGATTAACCAACTTAAGACGACACTGGTTATATATAGAGAGAGGCTTTCGTATGAGTGGGAAACGTACGGTACTGACTTACAGCACGTACACAGTACGGTATAGAGTAAAGTGAGATGGGTTCCTATAAGAATGGCTATCGTATGAGTGAGAAACGTACGGTACTGACTTACAGCACGTACACGGTACGGAATGCATTAACACTGAAATGGATTCCCATAAGAATGGTTATCGTATGAGTGGGAAACGTACGGTACTGACTTACAGCACGTACACGGTACGGAATGCAGTAACACTGACATGGCTTCCATTGTTTTCGTGTGAATCATCCAACCACAACGCGCAGTTACGCTTACAGTAAAGTATGGTACAGTTACAGTATGGCTATGGAATTTGCCGTATAGTAACCGTATCGTTCCCCACTCATACGAAAATGCGCTCTACGTGTTTTAATCACCTTGGGGAATATTTTAAAACGTTCTTAAAATGGGACGCCTTCAAACACGATCATCAGAAATATCCCTGTATTTGTAGGAGTTATTTCATACTCCACGTCTTATAGTTCAAGGGAAGATGATAGAATGTATCATCCACAAGGATTAAACTCACTTGTTAGGAAGTTTGTCCTCCAGCAGTGTCATGGCAGCCTGCACCATGCAAATGGGTGTGGCCACGTAGCCTGCCTCTATTAAGAGAAAACAAGGCTAAATTAAAATACTATCAACCACATGAGATCAGATGTATGGTGATAAAGATACTGATTGTGGTGGCATAAATCTCTGATGATGTTGGCAATAATATAATACTATTAAGACCACAGTGATGATGACAGTTACGATGGCGACAGTGAGTGATGAGTGGTTGATGATGATGTTGACGATGATGGCGACTGATGATTGATGGATTGATGACGACGACGATGAAAATGACGATTGATGAGAAGGATGATTGATGACGACGACTATGATCAAAATGAAGATGATCATTGACAACGACGACGACGACGGCGACGACGATGATGATGCATACCTGGTCCATTAACCTTTACGACAATCTGGCTGTCGGTTTTTGCTGGAAGGGGCCTAAAATGTTTATTTTGAATATAAGTTAGATGTTTCGAACTGTGGTGTGCAATGTGACACTAATGACATCTACCATACACAACGAAAGGTTGTAACTATTCTTACTTCAGACCAGCGGTCTTTCTTCCGTAACCTGAACCACAGAACAGGAAAGAAAAAGACGCTTGTTCCATCTAATAAAGTCACAAATCATGCTTTAGTTCAGCTGAATTTGTCTGAGGTGAAATTTTGAACAAGTGATATTAAAATGAGCCACCTAGAAGCGCTTGTTCCTATTCTTGGAACATTAGGAGATAGACGTTCAAACGTTGATAAAACATTCGTGCATTTTAACTCAAATAAAAAGCGTGAATGCAATCTGTCGGTCTAACTCAGTCTGAGAGACTTTGAGTGATTGAGGCATGTCATGCTTTGAGGGGGTGCAAGCGCCATTTTTTACTGAGAAAAAACTTTTTTCAGATCAAAGAATAATCCATTGCTAACTGACAAACCTGTTCTTTAGTGGGTCCTTCGTGTGAAAACAAACCAAATGAGAAGAATCTGGGATACTGGAATGAAAAAAAAAAAAAATCTTGGGATAAGTACTGATAGCACTTATCCCGAGTGGCAGTGTTCTAGTACACCAGCAGTGTGATAACCATAACAAGCAACAACACCAGCAGCGTGATAACCATAACAAGCAACAACACCAGCAGCGTGATAACCATAACAAGCAACCACACCAGCAGCGTGATAACCATAAGCAACCACACCAGCAGCGTGATAACCATAACAAGCAACCACACCAGCAGCGTGATAACCATAACAAGCAACGACACCAGCAGCGTGATAACCATAACAAGCAACGACACCAGCAGTGTGATAACCATAACAAGCAACGACACCAGCAGTGTGATAACTACAAGCAACAGCAGCAGCAGTACGACAACCATAAGATCAGCAACAGACTTACTGAAGGCTACACCCCTCACTGGCCCTCACTTACAATCAACAGTGCTGCTCATTAAACTGATAAGCAAACACAAACTATTATTATAACTAAGCCTTTCAATTACCTTTTCCAGCAAGCTTCTTCCCCCTTTGAAGCGACACAGCAAGGCAAAAATAGACCCAAAAAACATGAGCAGCAACACAGCGAACAGAGATGGCAGGGACATGTAAGCACCATACTGTATGGAATTCTTGTTCAAGACCTGGATACGATGCCTTTGAGACCGACGAACAACTGATACATCAGAGCCAAGGAATGGGATACACCACTTATTGACCTCATTACTGTAAAATACTGCACCTCTAAAGAAATTATAACATAATACAAATACCTATAAGAGCTAATGGTACAAGGTATAAAATACTTATTAACCTCGTTATACTGCACCTCTAAATAAAATATAATATATTAATACAACTGTAGTATAAGAGAGTAAAAGGTACACACCACTAAATGTTCACCCTGGCATTCATAAAACGCTGCTCCTTTTAAGGAATAATTTTAGGACGGTCATCAAGACATGATAAATAACAGGTAAGACACATCACTTAATACTGGGCAAATACATACTGATTTACTAGATAAAATGACTGAGGTAACAATAGTCGTGTAGAGAAAGGAAGGGGACAAGGTAGGACAGTCCTAAAATGGTACGTTTGTGATTCATCTCTGATCAGATATTGTGTGATCAGGTTTCGTGCTGCATCTCCAACACAATATTCAAGACGTTTCAAGGACTTTTCAAGGCTCAAAGTTATGATTTTCAAGGACCAGTTTTGTTTGGGATTTTTCTTTCTTAACATTTTATAGGCACAAACACACATCATTTTA
>JAAAQI020153231.1:0-25793 GCA_011800005.2 Stichodactyla mertensii | reverse complement strand
CTCTAACCACGGTTCACGTCGATTTGAAAGAGCAAAATAACCTAGTCTTTGTGGTGCATTGTTTTCGCATGCATTGTTGTCGTAATTCTTTGACAGTGATAGACGAAGGGTTAAATGCGTTGTTCTGTTCTTTCAAGACATATAGTCAAGCCCTTTTGGGCTGAGTTAGTACTGGGATGGGTGACCATTGATAGCTACTTCGTGAATTCAGAACTTTTCATTTTTAATCTTCGTTGTTATCTTTCTTTCTCTCGAAGTTTTTAGTTCTTGTTTCTTATTCCAATAGTTTTTAGCATGCACGAGCTGAATCAAACGCCGAAACAGTTTTTCAAATAAGGAGTATCCCGCACTTATCCCGCACCCTTATCTTGGAGTATCCTGCACCCAGGCTCCTCTCGCAACCACTCGGTGAATGATTCAAGATGGCGGACGAGGAAGATTTATCCGAACCCGATGCTCTAGAAAGGCTCAAATCAGAGCTCATTCTAGACTACTGCTCCTATAAACTATGGAATGAGTTTAAGAGAGGCTCACAGATGTCTAAAGGCTCACTACGATTGCTGAAAGGTTAGTAATGCAATCAAAAGTTTGAGTTTGTTTACGATGTTTGTGTTCTTATTTAATTGAGCGCCAAATTCGAAACTCCTCATTGAGCAAGCATGTTTTTTTTGCATCATAAGACTTACCCAGAATCGAAAGAAAGGTTTTAAATGATTAAACTGTGAGTACGGGACCTTTCTTGTTATGATGGAGCGGTTTTCATGTCTCTGTGTTTGTCTGACAACTCCTTAGAAGTCTGAATTTTGGCATGACTTTTGCAACCAAAAGTTTACTAAACTAAGAACCTTTCTAGACTCCTACTAGTACTTGTGCTGCTTTTCTGTTTATGTTTTTTGCATCCACGACAATAGGCCCCTTGCAGCACGTCGGAATGCGGCTGAATTTGGAGGGCAAGATAAAAGAATCTCAATACCAGAGAACCAGAAACTTATTGTCTTGCCCTCCAAATTCAGCTGCATTCCGACGTGCTGCAAGGGGCCTATTTCTAGACGTCTATAGTAGTTTTTTGGCTTTGCTCAAGAAATCAAGAAATAGCTAATCAGTCTGAAAAATACCAATGTCTGAAGTTGTTTGGTATATTATAAAGAGAGGAATGTGATGTCTTATATAATCAGTTGTTTTGGTCCTGTAAAGCGATTCTCATTCCTCATTTACTTCAGTGACCCATGAATCTCTTTCCTCTCCATTCCACTCCACTACTCCAAAACACATGCGCTTAACTGGGAAAGTGAGGCACTGGTACCCTAGTCTCCCTCGCAGTCATTTTGCGTGTGATGACACAATAACAGCTGCGTGGGAGACTGCAGCCACCCTAGGAACCTATTGATTGACTGTAAAAATCCACATTCATGCAATGAAGCATTTTCTTAAGTGCTAATGATGCATGAATTAAATTTCACAGATCTTTATATAAACAAGGGTAATGGTACGTTCAAAGAGGAGCTTGAAAAGAAGTTATACTGCACAAGATTCATATGTGGTCTTTCTGAAGCCAGGTTCATAGCAGATGATGGTAATGTTAAGTACACTGCTCTACATCCTACGTGTCTCACACATGCAGATGCGGTCTTAAAGATGTATCCATTCTCGGCTTCAGAGCAGTCACATTTTAAAAACACAGTTAGATTACAGGTAATAAGGAAGGTCTTTTGTGTGTGGAAGAGGGTATGCAGTCACCTCATGCTATTGCTTGGTTGTAGACTTATTTGTTATAAATGTGATACAGAAAATGAGTGGAAAAAAGCCACTGTCAAATTCTTAACATGAAATAATATTTATTTATTAAGTACTGTTTAATAAATGAACAGGAGTGTTTTATCAGGTTTAAAACATGAGGTGTAGCCAAGTGGTTTTAGTATAAGACCCAATAAAATATGATCTGCTTGTTTATTGAACAGCATAAAAAACATCTAGGTGTATATTCTCAGGTTCTTCTGAATTTTTATGAATGAACCAAGTTTGGCAGAGAGAATCCAAGTTAAAGTTTATGCAAATGAAGATGATATTTTATTAGATTTAAAACCTCCATGGTCTATGATTTCTATTGTGTTCCCCTCATTAATTATTCATGTGTTTTTAAGCAAATTTGCAAGGCAAAGCATTGTACTGGTACCATGTGCTATGACTTTTCATCTTCAAACATGAAATTTATTTCAGTACAGGATTATAAAGTTCCACTAAAATTGTACTATTTGATTCTTTAGATAATATTGTCAACATATAGAGCTGGAAAACTTAACAGAGCAAAGAGACTATTCTTACAACTGTATTTAGAAACAGGTGATAATGATGAGGTATGGCAAATAGAAGTGTATTATCTGTAAGGATTCATGTGAATGGGCTTCCTGTGGTTTATCTACCACAGGCAGCCCAATCTACCAACCTAAATAAATTCCCTGTTTCAAATATTTTGAAATGTTAAGAAAAAATTATTAATTTTATTGCACTTTACCCTGTCATTCATTCATTTATTATTGCTCTTCACAAAACAGGAATACCAAGATCAGATTCAAGAGTTTTTTGAGTCAGAAAATGAAACATTTCAACAGAAAATTTTGCTGTATTATTCATATGAAAAATTTCTGCGAAGCATCTGTGATTTCCTCAATCCTTTCTGGGAAAAATATGACATTCCTCTGCTTGAAAAGGTAATCTAGCAACAGGTGAATATTCAACCAGAATAAACCATTCCTGAATTCGCTTGGATGATCATGAAACAATAGTTCCAAGTCTAGACTGAACTTGATTCTTTTATTTATCAAGGCCAACCTCAACTTCAAACCTTTGTTTATGATCATCCAAGGAAATTTGGGAAAAGTGTATTTGAAGGAAAATACAATGTAGGGCTGGATGTAATATGATGTAGAAATGGACTTTAATCTAACAGACAGTTTTTATACAGGAATGTAGTTGGCTGTTAATTCCCATCAAACTCATACTCTGTTATTGCATATGGAAATAACTTCACAAACAAGAATAGTTATTTTGGATTTCATTTCAGTTTTTCTTTTCTTTTTGCCATCAGTTCAAAGGTGATATTTCTCAAGTTGATGATGGAAGGTATTGTTATCAATTTTCTGTAGAATCTTATGATATTACTATAGATGCTAAGAGATTCAAGGAAAATTCATTTCCTGACTCTGGAATTCCACATTGAATTTCACTCAAAAAAATGATATCGCACTTGTTGCTTTGTGACTCATGTGATATTGTTTTTCTCACGAAATTCAACATGGAATTCCCTCGTCCTCCAATGACTTCTCCTATAATATTCACCAGTAACCTGCAGCAGTAAAATCAATTATTTTAATTGGTATTTTATCATTTTATCTTATTGGGTTTCAGCATATCAACAGTTACCCAGTATATGGGCTTTGATTGACTCTCTCTTGGTATAGTTTCATTCCAACAATTTATGTTTCTCTTCCACATGTAGGATTCCTGGATTTTTCCTCAGAGCATGCTATTACTATAGTCTTCCAGCTGATGAGGACCACGAAGAATCCTGGCAGTCAATTATAAATGAATCTCATCCAGATATAATGTCATCAAAAAAGAATCAAGGGAAAGAGGTAGAAACAAAGGGGGGAAAAACTGCCAAAGATAGATCAAGTGGTCAAAACAGAAAGATATTAGCAACAGAAAGCATCTAATTATTATGAGCATTCATTTATTAGGAACAAGTATGACCTTGATTAGTACTATTGCTGCAAGGTTTATATATATTCTCTTTTTTTATAGTTGGTTTACAAATTTGGTATGAATGAAACCTTGGTGGTTTATTTTTGTTTTGTTTAAAGCAGAATACAACAGACAATGATGGCACTTCAACTTCGGATGTTGATGAGGAGATCAAGAAGTCTCAAGAAGCAATAGCTCGGCTAAAAACATCCTCAAAACAGTTAAAGTATGTTTGTTTTCCCATTGAATCATAAACTTTAAGTTAATCTGATGCTTGCAAAATGGGACAATGTAACTCCCCACCGACCAGGTGGGGATGGCATGAAATATGAAGGAAAATGAAAAGAAAGAAAAGAAGTTTGCATTTGGGTCAATGAATTATGAATTTTTTGTATTTCTTGTGGGACTTCAGTGAATTTGTGAAGCAAAGAAATGAAGGGTCTGGTACTGATGATGACGATGACGATGATGATGAAAATGTTATCTCCCCATCAAGAAAAAAGGAAGTTATCAGGTATGAAAAAAGATGATATCAGATTTTGTTGCCCCAAAAGTAGTACCCTTTCAGATTTCAGATTTTATTTTTTGATACTCAAAAGCAAAAAGTCTCCTGTCAGGAAAAACAGCCAAAGCAAAAATCTTGTACGGAAAAGTCCAATCAAAAGACGTTGGAACGAACATCAGGAAGATGCACAAACTATTGAATGGTCATTGTCAGAAGATGAGGATCACCCAGCCGTTCGTAAGTCATACTTGTGATATGGTTGGATGTACACCTAAAGGAAGTTTCACTGTTGATGGTGGTTGGGGTGGGGTGGGGTAGTGGTGGAGGAAAGTGACCTTTTCGGCACTAGCCGTCACATGATATAAATTGTATTGGATAGTGGTATGGTCACCAAAATATTTTGACATTGTTCTCAGATTGCCATATGAATGTACTGACCTTTGAACAAGTTATTTACTTGATTTATTTATTTGTTTCTCTAAATGCAATTCTCTAATGCTCAAGGGAATGATTTTCTGGAATAAGAAAATATTTTGCTTAAACTGTAATGGTATTAAAATGGATTTTATTAACCAATTGGATACAAAACAGATTTGCCATCACCAAGAAGAAAGCATCTTAATGTTCTTCACCCACATTCTGGCAGGCATCGTAAGAGAAATCCTTGGACAGAAGAAGAGTTTTCATGGCTTTGCAAAGGTGTGCAAACATATGGCGAGGGCAAATGGTCTACTATCTTACGGATGTTTGCATTTAGATGTCGTACTGCTGTTGATCTAAAGGACAAATGGAGGAATCACTGTAAATCACAAAAGTGATTTGATGTACACAACAAAAAGTCAGTACTTCTGCATTCTACTCTATCTGTTAACAATGTATTGAAACATTCATACTTGTTGAATTGAAACAAAATATTTATCACCATAACAAATGAAAGTACTTCACTTACCAATGTTCCTTGCAATTTGTCACCAAGGTTATTAAGTTACGGGAATTGCAGCAACAATTTCAAGAACTATAGCTCAGCATAGCTCCCCTTCATGTAGCTTTTCTCTTAACATAATTACAAGACAAGATGAAATGAGATTGTTTTCATTAAGTACATTTGCCTTAACAACTTGCGACACATGAATTTGCATGAGAAGTTGTAAAAATCATGTTACTTACCAATAATATTTAAGCATTATTCTCTTGGAATAATTCTAGAAAGCCCTGCCATTGACGTAGATTTTTGTTGTATCATTTAGTCTATTGAATTGCAGATGTTTTACTTGATTAATCAAATGTATGATGTATAATTAACTTTTTTATTAAACTTTTAATCAAAATTAGGAAATTTGACAGCTTTGTACTTATGAGTCTGGTATGGGTTAACTTAGTAAGTAGTAGTAGTTAGTTCTTAGGTTCTTAGTAAGGAACCTTTTATTGTTTATGTTCTTACATAAGAACTTACTACTTATTACTTGTTTTCAGGTTTTGATAAAATTGGTGGTTTTATTTGTATTTCCTTTGTGCCATCACCACCCCCCCCCCCCACTCCCAAGGTTAAATAAAGGGTCATTAGTGTTTGAGCCAGGCTGTGCCATTGTGCCAATCCTGCAATAAAATGTATTCTGTCCCTCTAAAATTGCAGTGAATGGTCTACTTGACGCCCAAGAAAAAGCCTTAAGGGACAGTCTCAGCTAAAATGACCCTTTCCTGAAAATCCTGGCTCAAACACAGGGTCATAAAATGCTAAGTTTCTCATTATTTCAAGTTTGTAACTTGTCAAAGATCTGTGGGACCCCATATGATTGTAAGGCAGGTGCAGCAAAATAATAAAACTTACCAAAAACAACAAGAACAATGACAACAGCAATAATAATAATAATTATAATATGATAACATTTATAAAATATATTTACCACCTTTTCCAAAAACTACCCAAAAGCACTTTACAGAATTACTTGATTATTAATAGAAATATGTAGTGTTTACAACATGAGCAGCCGTGTTGTATCAGAATTTACAACATGAGCTGAAGGCGAGTGATTGTAAATCTGCTACAACATGGATGCAAATGTTGTAGACTACTTAAACAACGTCTAGGTGTATGCTCTCATATTCTACTGATTTTTTTTCGAAATGAATCAAGTTTGGCTGAGAAAATCCAAGTTAAAGTTTATGCAAATGAAGAGGATTTTGTATCTGAATTACAACCTCCTCCATGGTTAATGATTTCTATTGTGTTTTGTTTATTAATTATTATTTGAGTTGCTTGAATAACAGATACATCAATGAGAGTCTTGTTCACTATGATGTGGGCAAAGCATCATACCTTCATAGTCACACATGCTTTTGGGGAACAACTGTTTTTTTGCCTGTACAGATGAGTCTTTTTCAATAGAGACATTAACATAAAAAAATAATTCCAAAATAAAAAGTAAAAAATAATAAGCTGCAAAACTTTTGTAACCTGCTCACCAGTGATGTTAATTTATTTTTGATAAAATTGTGGTCATATTGACAATACTAGTAAAAATGCAAAATAAGCCAACAACAAAGGTCTGTGCTTATAATGGTTTATTAAAGTGGTTGTCAGGGAAAACATCAGAGACTGAATGTTAAAACAAAGAGATGGTATCATTCTTACCTGACAAACTCTGTTGTAAGCTTCAGGTAAAAATTAATATTAATATTGTTTTGTGTGATGTGGGTTCATCTATCAATCTAACCCTGTGAATAGACCTTATTCATTGTTTTTCCTTTTTGGCTCATGTCATTCCTCTTGGTTTTTGTTTAATGGAAATGCTAAAAGAGAAAATACAGTAATATGGATAAACCTTATTCCCAAGAGGTCTGTAATGGAAAAATTTTATGCCCAAGTGAACAAGGTCTATTGATGTTTCAATAACCTGGAGTTTGGTGGAAATTGAGCTTTGTTTTCAAAGGTTAAATTCCAGTTTTTGGGTTGCACTCACATTGCTATCTTATGGTTTATCAACTTTGACGTTTACCTTTGACAGAATGGAAGGACACGTCAATCTCCAAATTCATTTGTTTAATTTTTTGAATAGCTATGGAAAATTATTGGCACTTAAATGAAAAAATATTACAACCAGGAGTAAATTTGATCTATTCTTGTAGAAATGTGTAATGGGGATTTGAAGTTTTATAATTATCAAATGGAAAGAAATACAATGAGTGATACTCCTGTTTCGAGTTCTCTGTTGCTCAGTGTTAGCCTCATTTCAGTGTTAAAATATTCACAAATACCAATGATAAAGTAGCGAATACACACCTTCAACAATACAAACACTGACTTTCAATGAAAGACATGAATATTCTACACAAAAACAGGGCTAACACAGAGCAACAGAGAACTCAAAACTGGAGTATTGTAAATTAAGGTTTGTTTAGCAGAAGTACTGAATGAAAAATGTGCTTTTTATTCATTATTTTTTTTCTTATCCTTTGTTTTATCTTACTGTGTCATTTTATTTCTCTTCTTTTTCATTTTACTTTGCTTCTTTTCTTTCCGCATAAAATTTCTTTTTTTTTCATTTAATCATTCTTAATATCTTATTTCCGTTTCTTTTTGTTTTGCTCCATTTCAGATCTTTTTTTCACCTTTTCCTTTTATATTTTTACCTTAATCATGGTAGAGAAAAGCAGAGCACTCTTAAAAGTAGTGGAGGGGAGAGGGGCTTAAACTTGAAAATATAAAAAAATTGACAAAAGTGGGATTGGCTAGGGCTCCAGCTCCTCATAATGCCTGATTCACAGTAGTGATGCAAGCATACTAAGCGCAAGCAACACACAGACTCAGTATTGCATTTATCACCTAAGTGTGAGAAAAGACAAGCACCACTAATGTGCAGTACACTGCTGAGTCTGTGTATATCATTGTTGCTTGCGCTTATGCTTGCATTGTCAGTGTGAACCAGGCTTTATAGCAGTCAAGTGTGATCAGGATATTTAGTAATTGTATTGTTTTAGGGGCGAAAAAGGTAGATTAAGAGCATGAGGGAAAACAGATTACATCAAAAATACAGAAACCATCTTGTCTGCAAACAACATGCTTATCTCAATCCACTGAGGTAATCTTGTAATCAAATCTTGTATACTTTATCTTTTTTGACAGCTAAAAAGTCTACCAGCTTGGCATATGAAAGGTTTTGAGAAATGCAATAAGATGTTTGAAAGATTTCCCCATTTTTGCTGTAGAACCTAGAGTAAAAAAGGATGAAAACGAAAACAGTTGTTTAAAATTCACGTCCTTTTAAAAAGCTTTAACCAAAAAATGATAAAATTTGTCCTCAGATTAGTTGGGTTTAGGCATTGGGGTGAGCATGTGTGCACTGGACCATGCCCAAGAGGGGGTAACCATGCCAACTGGGCCACAGCTGATCACCACCTGTACCTGTCATGCTGAAAAACAGAGTTAATACTTGCCTCAGAAATTATCATGATCTCAGAGGAGAGAGGGTGGGGAAAAGCTCAATTGAAACAACAGTGCAAATGCTGCCAGTGTGCCTCTGGTAAGGCAGAGACCACCCCAAGCATGATTGGTGAAACCACAGATAGAATAGGTATTCACTCGCGTTTAACTTAGCCTAAATTTCATTCAGGCACAGAACCCTCAACATTTATATTCCTCTGTTCCCCAGAAATGTCAGTCCATTTTTATACAGTAGAACTAGTTTATTTTGGTGTTAATGCTTTTTGGGAAAAACGATTTTTTTTCATTTTTGAAAAATTTAGTTTTTAAACTGACCTAAAAAAACAAAATACCCTGAAAAAACTGAATTTTTGACTACTGGCTGCAGTCTTCATCAGAGGTTTCAAAGGCAAAGCAAGAATTTGCACTGTTTATACAAAAGATTTGTATACCCTGGGGAGGTCTGTGTCAAAAGTGTCTTTTACTGATCACCTGGATAGCATTTTTTCATTTCTTAACTACCAAACAATAAAAAATCTTAATGCTAAAACAAAAAGCAAGTATGAAATTGGATTAACATTTCTGGGAGTGAAAGAATGAAAGGAAACATATCCTTTATTTCCTTTAAGTTTTCAAGGTCTTGGAGTGAGATGGTATTTTATCATTTCAAAACTACAAGAAAAAGATTAAGGAAATTGGGCTTAATATTTGGTGGGAGAAGAATGAGGGAAATTAATATTCATTTGAATAAAGTGCCAAGTTGTAAGGCACTGATCAGCATATTAGATCATTCACTTTTTTAAATGTGTATGGCCCTGAAAAGGGCCAAGTATGTAAATGTGTGTGTGCATTGTACTTGATCCTTGCTTGTCTTGTGCGTCTGTCTAGTCTTGCATCTATGCTTCTTTCTTGATTGCTGGTCTGTTGTAGAAGTTATCTGCTTTCTGCATGCAAGTAGTTTGTCTTTCTATTGATGCTGGCAGTCTACCAACTTTCTTTTCAGTAGTCGTTTAGATGACTTGCATTCTGCTTGAATGTTGTCCATTATCTTTAGTCTTTATCTTGATGCTGGTGACAGTCTATTGCAGTCTTGAGGGCTTGTTTCTTTCTGTAAAGCAGCCACTTTACTCTCAATCTTCATAAAGTCCTCACTAAATTTCTAATCCTATTTCCTGTAACTTAGTCTAGTTTAGTTTGTTTAGTCTTAGTCATGTCCATGTGACAAATCCTTTTCAAATCATAGAACTATATGGTATACCATTAGTGCAATGGTTTCTATACTAACAATATATCGTCAACTCCGGTATTCTTGTACAGACAAATCCTAGTTTGAAAAATATGTAAAATATATACTAAACCTATGAAAATTCTCATTTTACAGTGTCTTAAGTGCTATAACAGTGATTGTCTAAGTCCAAAAAACTACAAATTAATATATAAAATAAACTCCAAACACAAAAATCTTTTAGAACCCTCTCCATAATCTCTAACACCAAAATACATTTTAAGTTTCGAAAAAAGGAGTATTAAGGATGTTTCTGCTTAGATTCTTGAAAAAAAAAGCGATTTTCTAGCCTGCTGTAATCAACAAAAGCTTATGTAAATTTCCTAATTACTATGAAACGGACTAGATCAAGGTTCGAAATGTACATTACAGATTCTATAAATTAAGGCAAACGACGAATAACGATAGAATTTTCTTACACGAACGAATTATTCGATAATCTTATATACAAATATACAAATTTGTACAAAAGATACAAATTTGAGCAAACCTAATAACTTTCATAAGTCTTTTTTACACGAACTACACCACGAAGCGATGCGATCGCTTTGTCTTGTTGAGAGCTTTTCTACGGCGCCACTTTGAGGAGAAATCGGAGGTGCTGCGACATCGCGGCCACATCAGTTTCTAAACTCACGTCTGAGCAAGAGAGCCAGTGTGACGGTGGTTTGGGTAAAACACTTGGTGGTGGCGGACTGCTGAACTTAGGCCCAGCGTAATGAGTCTCTGGTGTTGACGGACGGACTCCCTCGCTGTGTCTTCGTCGAGAAACGGGAATAGCGACTGTTGTCTTTTCCTTTTGTGAATTATCCATAGACGAAAGCGTTGTGGCGTCGTGGAAAGCTTTCGTTTTTAAGGGTCGATCGTTCCTTAAACGATTATTCTTCCTCGGGGAACTCTTTCGGCGATAATTTTTGGCCCTAACTGGGCTTTCTGTCGAATTTAAGGATCCTAGAGTCATCTTTTTGCTCTGCTGCTTCGAGAGCTTTGTTTTTCTCCGTCTTTGTCCTTTCCTTTCAGAACGTCAGCAAAATCGATTTTCAACTTTGCTAAGCGGTTTGCTGGCACTTTCTTGGTGAAAAACTTCAAAATAGGCTACAGTACATCTACAAAGACAGTCAAAAAGCACTTCTCTCTGTTATGGCGAATATTTTTCGCCCACACTAAGTAGAAACTCACTTCTTCCAACAAAGATATAGAAATAAATTATACTGCGACAAACACTTGGATTTACTTCCTTAGGAAAGCCACTCAAGTGACATGAACGTCACACGTAACCCAGCAACAGCCAATCGCAAGAAGGATTATAGTCACACCTAGACACGTGGAAGGCATGTGATTGGTTGAATGTGACGCCATCGTGACGAAATAGAGCTTCAAACAACACCTAATGTATTTTTAGAATCAAGGGGATTTTTTCTCGGGCACGTAGCTGTATTTGCATTTTTACTTTCGTTATTTTTCGTAGGTTAACTCAAACAGAACGAAAACAGAATCTTTCTATCTGTTTTCGTCGTTCTATCACAAAAGGATTCGTAAGGTTTTTGTCATTTAATTTTAAAGCGCTCTTGCATATCAAATTCATATTGTCCCTCCTACCAAATCTTGTTTGTCATGAAGGTGACTTGAGAGATATGCAAATGCTATTTGTTATTTATTATTAAGACAGTCACGTCCTTTCATGTTTATAGACTCTAGGACTCGCACAGAATCTGGAATTTCGATAACAATGTCTGACCGAACCCAAAAAAGCCTTAATAACTAACTTGCATTTATTACTTCTCGCATTTTGGGTGAATAAAATACAGATTCGCAAAGCCGCCAACTTGGTCTTTTTAGAAAATTTGGCTTGAAAACTGTTTGTCTTTTGGTAAGCTCTTTATGAAGAGTCCCTTCCTGATTGGTTGATTATAGAGGCAGTAAGTCGACAGATGTGCTTGTCCAATCAGAATGCGTTATCTGCACCGCAGTGTACAATAGACCTTTATATGCTGTGCTTCGGCCTGTTTCCTCTTGGACTTATATTGTTCTTTCTACTTTTGTTTAACACGCTCAAGGGAAAAAAAGAAAATCGCGTTATTTAAAGTAATCCACATTTTTGAAGATGTATAACCTGCCACCAGCAACGCTACTATAAATTCACATCATAGATTCTGCCAAATTTCGTCAGATAAAATATATGATTCGAATGTGCAATAATTTTAAGTCCAACCATTAATAATTTTCAGCTGATACTAACTTCAGTTGCTTTGTTTCCAACGGCTAAACCGGAAGTCAGCTCAGCTTCGTATACTTTCGAAGATCGTTGAAATAGGAATTTCGTGTTTTTAGCACAACCAAACATCTTCCATGTATAATTATTAATGATTCGATAGAAATGGATTAAAATAGAAATATACAACCGGTTTTATTTTGTCTTTTAGTTTCCCGGAGCCAGAGCCAGAATCTGATATTCGAGCGCGTATACTATACTTATCATTTTAATCAAGCAAGCCGCTCTTGGCAGTTCTTGGTCTAGAAATCTCAATCGAAATTCCTAGGACTGACCAGAAGGATTCGATTCGATCATAAGACGGAGATCAAGTCTTTTTTGAGGTGACATGGCTCCCATGTTCACAGTGGGAAGGGTTTTCGAGAATGCCATGTGACGTCACAATGCAATTAGCGTGATGTCAAATGTCAACAAAAGAAATGGAAGGCTCTCCATTGATTAATTCTACAAAGCGGAACCGCCATCCACATGCACGACTGCAGTTCACCGTACAGACTCCTAACTTTGGCTGCTCGTATTCCTTTTGACCGAAAATTAGAATCAGAGGCTCTAATTCTAGAGCGTTAAGAAATTTATTCCAAGATCGGAGAGCAATTTTGATTGATTTTACTGAGAGAAAGCTTTGGTAAAAATCTCTTCGAAGATCAGTCAAACACATTCTAGGTAAGTTTCTTTACCTCAGAAGCTAGGCCAGAGGGGTTATAAATGAAAGCTGTTCCCATTCTATCTCTAGGAATCATACGTTCCACAAGGGATCATCTTTCTTTCATGAAAGCGCAGAAAAACTGGGGGATAAATCTAGATAAAAAGACATGCCCGGCCTTATTTGTTGGTGAAGAACATGACCGGGCGATCGGGCCTTGAAACTCCATCTCTTCTCATACCTTGTAATATGAACCAACCAGTTTAGATGTTTGGACACACAAACAAGTCGTTCTAAAATTTCTTCTTTGGCAGCGATAACGGGTTTAAAGCGAAGAGTTTGGACGCCCATTTTACTTTGTGTAGTTAGAAAATCGTCCTTGAAGAACAGATCTTAGATTCAAGAAGCCAAATTCGATTCAAATAGGAGGTAAAATCGCGCTTCTGAAGACGTGCGCGCGCGGAATCAAACATCCCTGCGAATACATTCTCTAAAGCTTCCACGATCTTTACACAAGAATATGTTTTTAAATGATAGTTTTTAGCAATGAATCCCTGTTAGTATTCCAACAGTTGTATTTTGAGATCGTTCCCTTACGTGTTTGTGTGGCATGAATCTAAGCTTATTATGCTCTACTTTCTGTGGGCTCTAGCGTTTCTTCCTACAAAACTAAAGTTCTTTGTGTTCCGTGGTTTTTATTCGAGGCATTTGTCTTAATAGTAAATTTCTTTAGTTTTCTTGGGAAAATCCATCAATTTATTTTGTATTTTAGGATCTAAGGAGTGATTTTGCTGTCAGGATTTTAGAAATATTTTATTTAGTTCCTCAAGATTCTTATATCAGCTTCATTAGTTGTAAATCGATTCCTTGCTTAGTTTTAAGTATTTTTCTTTATTCGAGGTTCTTTTGTTAAGTATAGCGGGTAAAAAGCTGTAAAGTGACTTTCGTTAGGAAAGGTTTATTTTTCGAAACCGAACTTGTGAAACAGATCTTAACGAATAGACTAAACCACAGAAGGTTTACAGAAACAATGGATTTTAATGGAATCCATGGGTTTGAGACAACGATATTTTCCTTCGTTTCTAGTTGTTTTCAAGTTAAGCTATCAATACTCTTATATACCAGTAGATTCACGGAGGAAAACCATTTCTATTCGCATGTTAATGAGTGCCTTTAGGCGCTTCAATTTGTCTCTCGTTTCTGTTCAGGGAGCTTCAAAGACACTCCAAAATGTCTTTCAAATTTTAAGTTTAGTTCCTAAAATTTTCATATTCGACTCCCTAAGATACTAGGACATCATGTATCCTTGAAAATTCTTTTGGTGAAGTGAAGTTCAAAAGGGAAATTTTTTTGGAAAAAGCCCTTCGCGTAAATTGGTCATGTTTTCTCATACATAAATTAACAAGCGTGATATAGTATTGAATATTCGATTGATAGAATGACCTTCATCTTCAAATATTTCCCAAGAATCGCCCCAAAATATATCCCACCAGATCTTAAAAGCAAGATTTAAGATCTTAAGTTACTGCACACGGGTGTATTAAGAAATCTGTAGAGATCTAGAGCTGAAATATTGAACTTCTTTTCTTAAAAACAACTCTGAGTTTGGTTGATGGTATCATTGTGTCACGCTCTCCGCTAAAGTGACCCTAAACCATTACAGCGGTAAACTCAAAAGCTTTTCACATGCTTCACTGAGCTCCACATAGACTGGATGCCTCGGTGGATTTTTTCATATGTCATATCATAGCCAGAGTGTGATTTAAGCTTTCCAAGTATAGAATAAACCCGCTGAAAGATGTTGGTGTTACCACTTTGCAATTGGAAGAGGTTTCCACAAATGAAGGTGGGCAGACATTCAATATTGTTCTTTTATCCATTTAAATTCTTCTTCTTCATAATATTTCGAATTTTTGAGGCTATCCTTCTCTACAATAAGTTAGTCATAGCCCAAAAGTAGAAACAAAATGCTTTAGCTTAACATAGATTGATATTTTGTACGATGTTACCAGTAGTTATTCATTATTCCTTCCATTCACTTTCCTGTTTCAATATTACAAATAAATTTTCAACTATATCTTTAAACACAAAACCTCCAGAAGTAGAGTTCTTTATTTCTTAAGATTTATTTTTTTTTACATCTTTATTTCTATCTCTCAAATATTTTTCAACTACAGCTGAATGCATATTTGCTGATAAAGAAAGTTGGCATATGTAAGAGTTTGCTAACCCCAATTGTCAACAAAATGAGAAAAGTTGTATAAACCAAGATTTAGATCAGCTGGTATGTTCTTTGTCATCTAGTTTCCAAGGATTGTTGAATAGAAGATTTTGTTGAGCTTAAGATTTGAATTTTCCATAGTCCTATATTAATGGGATTTATTTAGTCTTGTTGTATGATTGGCTATCTTGGTAGTAAAAAAAATAATTATTGTGTTGAAGTGACAGAGCACATTCATTCAAATGTCTTTGAATGGTAGCATATTCTGTTGCTGTGGAAACCTATGGCATTTAAAAAAAATGAGATCTAATGCTTCTCTTAATGATTTCGATTTTAAAGAAACAGTTTTCAGAAGGTAAATAGTTCTGTGCAGTGCAAATCCAAATTAAAATATCTTACCAGATGTATCATGTGGCTTAAAAAAATCCACTTGGTTTATTAAAATGAACCAAAGTTATAAATTTTACAGGAATGAACATTTTCCCTCTCTTTTCTCTAGGAGAAAGACTATAAAAGGATGACAAGCACTGCGCCGACACCTTCAACATCTTTAGATCATCCAATGTTGTCTTGTAGTGAATATTCTAAGGTAAAACTGCCAAAACCACACATGAACAATGCATAACTTTCTCCTTAGTCATAATTATCATCACAGAAGGTTAAGCCAACAGTAACAAGTCTTTCTCATTATCTATTGAAATTATGAAATTTTTTTTTAAATTGTTCTTAATTCTTTCCATGTGTAAAATTCTTGAAATCACTATGAATGTTCTTCCATTTTGTAAAATAAGGTAAAGAACAAAACTCTATCCATTCAATACTCAAACATTTGGACATTGTAAAATATATTGTAGATTGAAGAATTGTTTTCGTGGATGATCAAACAGTCTTGAAATTTTTTCCATGCTGTGTATAGAATGCATGAAACTAAGATATTAATCAAAGCTGGTTGTGGCACTATACATAAGCAGACCTCTACAAAAGACAGGCATGTATTTCAAGAAAAACGAGTGAATAAAACAAATAGAATGGCAAGAAATCCAAAGCATTTTATCTAAAGCTACATAGTTGAAATTTAGTCATTTTACACACCTTGTTCAAATTAAAGATTTTAGATTTAGAAACTGAGTGACGTGTGATTGTTGTCTTTTTAATTTTCTATATCTGTTAGTATTTGTTTAGATCAAGCTTTCAGAATTCCTTGTGTATGAATATGAGAAGGAAATTTGCCTACGTAATGTGAATTTCATAATGGCTTGCTATAAGCTAATACAAATATTTCTAGGTTGATTGTCTTCATTGACATTTTACAGTAAAAGGAATGCCTATTTAAAGCTCTATATGGTTATACCTATATTTGTTCATCATAAGGGGGCATAGGATTGATAAAATGTCAAACAAGGATCAAGATATAGATATACCAAACAATTTTGTTTTTCCAAAAGAGTTAAAATTTTGACATCTGTTTTATTCTGATAGCTGATTTAGAATGAATTGTTCTCAGTATATTCTGGTGCTCAGAAAATAGTCAGATTTATCCCTGGATTTTTACCTGCATAATGTATTCCTATACTAGCCATATTAGACCCTCTAAAGATGACTTTTTTCCTTTATTTAATTTTGGTGGGTGTACTGGACTTGTATAAGAGCTGGTGTAAGCAGCTTTGATGTGGTTGGAAAGTGCATAATTTATTGCCATGGCTCTTAAATGGCTTTTTCTTGGACCAATCAGAAAGCAAAGAAACACTCTCTGTCCAATCACAATTTCTGCATGATGAAGCCATTTGAGTGTCACAAATTGCTACATTTCTCAACTCAGCCCAAGTCTAATAGATCTAATTTTTCATGTTCTTTCTTTCTCATTTTTTATGAATGTCAGAATGATCAAGTGAAATATGGTTATAACCCAACTGTTATAGACCTGACAGTAGATACTCCCCCTCCCCCTACGATGGCCCATCAGCCATTGCGTCATATGCCACACCATCAACACCCACATTCAGCCTTTCATCGTGTAACAGGACAGCCCTATGATAGTCATGGGTAAGTAAGGATAACCTGTGCCATGCAGGAAACTATTGACGTTAAAAATATATTCCTTTTGATTTAAGTGAAATATTAAACATACAATGAATTAAGGTTGAGGCTTTAACAGTAATGTTCAAGTTGTGAAGCAGAATGCTAGACATTTCTAGGTGGCAGGGAAGATGTTTGTCTGGGAAAAGTTATAGTTGTTAAATACATTGAATAAATCACCTGTAATTGCATTTCTAGCTTTTTCCAAGACAACTGTCTTCCTCACCACCTGCAAACATCTGGCATTCTACTTGATAACATGTGAATAACTGAAGCTGGTCCAGGAATTAGAGAAATGAAAACTTATGCATTTTAGGAACCTCTATAACTTACCAGAGGAGGTCTGGTGTATCAAAAAACAAAGGGGCCTGTGGCTCCTTGGCTGAACTAAATCCAGCCATGAATAAAACTGTTACAATGATTGCAACAAACTTTGTGTTATTTTTTACCACCTCTTACCAGAGGAGGTCTGGTGTATAATCAACAAACAAAGGGGCCTGTGGCTCCTTGGCTGAACTAAATCCATCCATGAATAAAACTGTTACAATGATTGCAACAAACTTTGTTATTTTTTCTTGCAGTCCTGTGCGGGGATGCCCGTATCTACAAGCACAGTCATCAAGGGAACCCCATCATCACTCACATTACAGATCAATCCATCGTGTATCAAACCCCTCATACTGTCCATCGATGTCGTCAACAGTACCTTTGCAACATCCTCCAGTAGCTGCAACACCAGTGATATTAGATCCCGATCAACTTCCTAATCATGTACGAACAGTCCCTATTACAAGTTTTCCTAATCGTCTGCTAGTTAATAGTGTGCCGATGGCAACGCCTACTTACGTACAACCCCAACAAAGTGAGGTATGGAAAAAACTGTCTTCAACTATACTTTTTCCCATTTTGAATAAAACGGCAAATGAAAAATGAATCTCCTTGTTATTAAAAGATCTTTGCTGTGTCTAAAACAGTTTGTAATTGTTGTTTAACATTAACTGGAATTATTTGGTTGGTATTTCAGAATCCTGAACTCGATCTCAACCCAAGTAACCACCAACACTATCACCATCATTACCATCACCACCACCATCATCACCATCATTTTGTACAACCTCCCTATCAAGTTCCACAACCACAGCCACCACAACCCCAACCTTATCATCCACACCCTTACCCTTCATCTCAAATGGTAAGTATTGAAATTTAGAAAAATTGTTTTTATTGCAATTAACAGTGGCTGGTAAATATAGCTAGTTCCAGTCATCCACTTTAAGGTTGTTCATGGGCAAATTATCCTATTGTTGGATATTTAAAATTTTGTGATGAAACAACAACATAATGGAAGTAAAATGAGCAAATTAAAAATGCCGGAGGTCAAGGACTTCATTTAGCCATCAGATTGCATAGAAGTTTGCACATTTTGTGATAAAACATGAGAATGCAGACATAGAAAGGTAAACGAACCCACATTTTACTGAAAAATCATGCCATTGGTTGGCCCCATTTTTTACAGAACTCTAGAAAATGGCTCAATAACTGTGAAGTATTTATAATAAACTTTGAAAATTAGAAATTTGGAATGTTATTGAGCTATTAGTGTGGACTTGTAGCCTTCACATTGTGCTCAAACTTTTTGAGTATAAAAAATGGTTCTTTGAGGTAATTCTCTTGATTTATCAATTTATTTCAGCATCATAGACATTATCGAAGATGGCAGAGTAGTCAAGAATGGTCACAACCGGTGAACCACCATCAACAACCCCCAACAGTACACTCCGCAAGTGTCCAGACATACCCCGACCTATTATACCACCTACTGTCTGTCATGTCCATGCAGCCAGTATCAGCCACACACCCAATACCACAGCAACCAGTGTGGGAAGAGGCTTATCAGCAAGAAAATTATGAGGTAAGTTTTTAGTTAACTGGAACATTCAAACTGGTCTAAAAACGACTGCTACCCACCACAAAAAACTCAGGCAATTTTTATTCTATTTATTTATTTATTTATTTTCTGGGGTTGGAATAGAGAGAGAACTATAACAACTATATTCCAAAACTCTTTTCCAGACATTGCTGAATCTTGCTGAACAAATAGGAGAAGCAAAGCCAAAAGGGTTAACACGAGCTGAAATAGACCAGTTGCAAACATTCCGTGTTACTGCAGAATCAAAGAAGAGAAATGATGATGGGAGATGTGTTGTATGTTTGGCTGACTTTGATGAGAAACAGCTTGTAAGAAGGCTACCCTGTTCTCATGATTACCATACAAGATGTATTGATAAATGGCTTAAGGTATGTTATGTACCACAATGTACTTCTATTTCACCCCGGCCTGCTCCCAGTCTGACCTTGTAGCTCAGCTGGTAGAGCACCAGTAGTACAAATCCGAAGGTCGTGGGTTCGAATCCCAGCGAGGTCGGAAATTAATTTTTCCGAATTTTATTTCCAAGGGTCTTTCACCCGGAATAATCTCCTTTCCAACTTTCCAAGCACTATAACTTTCCATTATTTCTAGTCAATGTACCCTTTATAGGCCTTGTATATGACACTAGAGAAAAACATCTGCGCATGCTCATTGTCTGTATGCAAATTTGATTTTCGCCCTTATCTTACGATTACACTTCACAAAATGCCAAAACTTAATGTCAGTTCTTAAAACTTAGGGCTAATTCTTACATATGCTCTTTATTTATATAATATCTTGGTCTCACAAAAGTATACCACTGAAATTTTTTGTATACTTGGAAAAAACGAACATTCCTTTTTACACTGAAATCTCTAAAATTCTTGGAAACAAGCTAAAATGTGCACGTGCAAATGTTTTTCCATGGTGTCTTTGTAGATAACATCCATGGACAACTATCAATTGGGGGGGGAGGGGAGGGGAGGGGGGTTGAAGGTAAGTAATAGATCAACATGCTGAGAAGTGGGTTTAAAAAAACTAGGTGCAGCTCATAATGGACACTCTCTCAAGTGTTTGACCTAACTTCTCAAACCATGAATAATTCTAGAAGAAATTCAAAGCAAGAAATGTCAACATTTTGTGCCAATTAAGATCTTATATCCAAACCATAGTAATTGTTTTCTCATTAATAAATTGTTCATGAGGTTTAAGAGAAAAGAAAAACCTGACCCGATAGTTTCCAAAAATATGGTTTGATATGCAATTTGAGCCAAAATCAAAAGGTTGTGTATAAACAAAATAATGTGGAAATAATCCTAAGTTTTTATCTGGACTTTAATCAAATATTAATTTTTCTTGACTTCAGTCTAATAGAACATGTCCAATCTGCCGCACAGAAGTCAAAGTTGGTGCCAAATGAACTGGAAAATAAAAAAATTGGAGGAAACTAAAGGAAGAAAAAGCCACAACAGGAGACAAATAATTGTGCTTATCACATTGAAAAACTGGAATTTAAAGGAGCGCTATGAAACATCAGCACATTTTACTGAGTTATTCAAGTTTTGGATGAGGGAATTTGTGAAACCTGGGATTTATCTTCAACTTAAGGAATTGAAGAACTTACGATTCTGAACACAGGAAAATTACCTCAGTTTGGGGGTCATTGATATCCACTTACCAACATATTGTCTTTTGGGGCACGAGATTGCACTATACTAACAAATCAAATCAGAAATGATTTTCAGTTAAAATATACAAGGTAGATTATATTATGAAGCGACTACCTCGTTGTAAATATTGTGTAAAGATTTTGTCATAAAAGTGTCACCATACATCTTAAAAGGTTTTTTAATGTACATCTAAACAGAAACTACATTGTTATGATTATAAAAAATCTCAAAATCAAAAAGGAAAAACTGGACATTATAGCCCAAGAAAACAGAAAATTATATAACAAGTATGTTAAATACTAACAGGGCAACATTTATGTATATAGTGATTATATTAAGCCCAACCACAGATCATTAATCTACTTGATATTTTTGGGAACAGCTGATTATCCTCTGACTGTGTAACTGAAAAACAAGTATTGGACTGTTTGTTGTAAAATATAAATTTTACTTGTCACACTTTTATTTTACTCTCTTAATTATAATAACCAACAAATGAAAATCTAAGTAATGGTTTATTTTTGAAAACAACCTTTTTTGTGGTAAAGTCAACATTTTGCTAATGATAGTAATTAATATCAAATATTATTTTATGGGAGTGGAGCAAAAGGATCCATCTTGAACAAAGTTTGGATAAATTTCTTTAGTAGGGAGTCAGGAAATGTATTACAATGTTTATTAACAACAAAGTGTATCTTTACAGTAACATTCTATAAAATAATAAAATTAATTCTTCAGCTATTGGTTGATATCTTTCTTGCCCCCTCCAAAAAATACAACCACGATAAGCTATACTTAGAGCAGATTTCATGACTGAAAAAGTTGCAGCACAAACACGGTCAAGGAGAGGGCCAAGGAACTTCAAAATTCTAGAAAATATCATGGTTGCAGCAAGGCACGCTTATGGCACTGACCGTGCTGCAACTTTTTCAGTCATACAAAATCTGCTCTAATCCCCTAATGTTATGGATATTTTCTGGTTTCTTCCCATCTGAGTCGCCTTTTATCTTAAAGAAATATTGAACAAGTTTTAAATCCATATAAATTTTATTAAACAGTATGGAATTTATATAATGGCACGAGTCATTGAATGTAAAAATTCTTTTGAAAATGTGTTCGAAGATTACAAATTTACAAATGTTGAATCATGAAAATTAAAAACTGATTACTGATTTCTAAATAAGAATTTTAAGAATATTTTTAAGGAATATTTGATTTCACAGTAACTGATGCTTTTATTACATTCATTGGACCTCAGATTCCACAAAAACTATAAGATAATCTATGGGCCATTTTTGATGATTTTGAATATTTCAGATATTTTACAAACAGTATTTCTGATTTGCTTCCCATACCCTGCATTGCCTTTCAACTTACATTTAACCTGAATAAAGTCTGTCAGATGCAATTCTAGCTAGTTCCCAGTGTCATTCAAGTCCAATAAAATATGCTAATAAATCACAGTCTTCCGTTCATCATTCTTTTGCAGCAGCCACATTGACTGAAATGTTCCCAGACAAGCCTCACATTCAAGCACTTCAGAATGAGGTTAGTCAATGCATAAATAAAGGATTCTCATAGTAATTAATCTGGCTGCCACATAAGGATTCATTGCTTCAACAAAGATGCACAAGAAAGAATTAGTGACTAACATTTATGGAAATTTGTCATGCATTAGCCATGTTGGCTGAACCATGGCCACACACTCAAACACTTCAGAACAAGTCAACCCACTTACAAACAAAAGTATTGTTTCTCATGGGAATAAACTTGGCAGTGTATGAAAAAGTCCATGGTCTCTCTGATTCTACTAGATCAGTAATCTTAGATACATTTTTACCCATAGAGTGACTGAGTGTTTCACAGAGGAAGACCATCATCCTCCATCAGACAGCTGTCCAAGTCAAATCCCTCAAACATTTCCTCAATGGTATTAGCACTTGACTTGCACTGTGTTTCTTGTACTTCTATTTTGACATCATTTGAAGTTTGACTGCTGCTGTAGGTCATAATGAATATCACATTAAAATAAGTCTGCTTCCTGAGGGCAATTTCATGAGATTAGGAATACTACAAATGAGGCCAGCAAAAGCAAGTCTACATTATCCACTAAAAGGGTGTCACAAAAACTACAATGACAATCTGTTGTGTGCTTGGCGTTACAGGGTATAGCAAAACATCGAATCAATGTTTTCCATCCACATTTGTTGTCCAGGAAAGATGCTGTCTTGATTTTTGTCAAACAGTAGGTAATGCAATATTAACTTGAAAGCAAGCATAACCAACCTTGTTGATGAGGTAGAGAACAGATCTTCTTTGGCATCTGATGCTGGGTCATAAGAATGCAAACGTCTTCTCCATACTTTAATCTGTCCAACCCAGGACCTTGTGCTGCACTGTTGGAATTTATCTGGTGTCCATGGATCTTCTTTAGAGCGATTTTCTCTAAAATGCAAGAAAAGACAACTGAATGAATACAAATACAAAACAATTATTTTTCTATTTGTTTTATGGAGCAAAATGACCTCCAATGCGCATGCCCTCTGTGCCGCTGACGGCTCATATTTACAAACTTGTGAAGAATGAACTGCAAACCATTTTAAATGACTCCAACACAGGTACTCATTGACATTTATGAACTTATGACAAATGTAATATAAATTTAAGCTTCAGCCCATCAAGTACACACTCACTGAGCATCTAGTTATAAGTAAATGCATAGGTCCAGCTACATGGCACTACAGCATTTGTGATGGGTGCTAAAGAGACAGTGTAACCCTACCTTGGTATTGTTTTAATGTACTGGCCATATGACACTGTGTTTTTACCAATGTCTATCTGTTTTTGTCTTTGTGTTAGCTTGTGTGGATCTGTGATTATTGGTCTCAAGACTTTGTTTTTGGCTTTTGATTTATCCTCACAGTTCTGTTTATTACTGGTTTCTTTAGGGGTAGCATCAGTAGAATCTGATAGCATAAGACGTCTCTTGGTCCTAACATTAATTTTGTCAAAATAAATAATTTAGCAAACAGGGACTTGGTGTAGCAATCAGAGCCCTATTCCAGTTTTGTGGGATCTTAGGATCCAATAGTAGTTGTAACAGGATATGTGGGACTTAGATTATATGCATATCATCAGATAGAATAATTTATATGATCATTTCAAACTTCAGTACACATGATTGATAAAATGAATGAGTGTATGTGCTGTTCTCTATGGTGGTTACCAACAGAAAAAACTCTTATCTGTTGTTCACCAGAACAATTTTTAATTTGTATACATCACCTACTGATAAACAACACTCTGCTATCAATCAACCTACCGGTATAAGATGATGTACCTTACAGTGTATGGAGAAGTGAATGAAAGAATGGGAAGGATGGAAGCAATGTAAGCATGTATGCAGATTGTGAAAGAATGAATTACGCATGGGTTGTAAATGAAGTATGAATAAATGGACGTAATATGAGTATTTATCAGTCATAATGAACTTCTGCTTGATCTCCTGCACTTCGCTATCATCATCTGACATGCATTACACTTGCCATGTTAATATGAGCATTTGTGAAAGCACAGTTTTCTTAACAGTGGTACCATGTAATCAAAAATGTAACAAAATTTTGTTTTGAAACTAATGCTAATATCAACTTACTTTAATGGTTTCCCACTGTTTTCATTACACTGGGCAAGCTTTTCTTCTGTGACAGCAGCATCCCAGCTTTTAGATGACTCTGGTGTACATCTGAAATCATTTAAACCCAGTTTTATGACAATTGTGTTATAATAAAGTGGTGTTATAATGGGAAGCATAGGTGCTAAGTGGTTTGCTGAGATTTGTATGATTAACTGAGCGAATTGGTGCTCAGACCATGTTTCATGAAGGTCAAGCATAGCAAGTGGCTCTTTACAAAGTTTGGTTTATTTGCCAATATCAATTCACTTTTTTTAAGGGCACAGATTGTAGGAATTTGTCTTTTACTTCAGCGAAAACTAGCCCCAAATATCAGAAATGTCAAAGTCTTGTAGCATTGGCTGTGCTCTTGTCAGTGATAGCTTGAATCCATTCAGAAAGAAATATTCTTTTTTAAGTAATAAATGGAGAAGATTTGTATGACTGTGATATGCCACTGCACCATAATGGCATGCAAAAACACTGCTCATTCAATGAGAATTATAAAAATTACCATGATATGTGTGCCCTGATTGGCTCGCCTATGGCTTGTGATCAATAAAACTTTAATGTTTTCCCAACATCCCACATGTTGAGAAAAAAGCATAGAACAGGGAAAAATGTTTTATAAGGCTTAATAAATGAGCAGTGACAATGTACATCATGGTTACAGTACATGGTTACACCATGCCTTGTCTGTGTCACTTTCATTGTCATGCAAAATAACAGTATCCCTCAAGCTTTAGCTTTACCTGTCTAGATTGAAACCAAGAGGTGGAAAGTCACCATTATCCAACTCTCGAGTTCCTGTTTCATATTTTTGCTTCCATGGCCCCTGAGTGTCACCACTGACCATGAATTGGTTTTTGGAAGCATTTTCTTTCTGTCCTTTGAATCGAGGCTGTTTATGACACGGCGAGCGCAGATCATCATTCGGAAGTGTGTGTTCTGCATTGCGGCTCCCTCTTCTAGCGTTTTGTTCTCTAAAAATGATGGATTAGAAGTTAATAGCAATCTTTAATGGATAGAATGTATGAAATCTTTTACTCTTTCGTTTTCTCAGCTGATACCAAGAGAATTTTTATTGAAGCAAATGGAGCTTGCTTCTTCAAAACGTCAAGCTATATGAAATCACAAACCAGTTATCAACAAAAACGTTTTATATTGATTTGATTCCAAAACTCAGATATAGCGCGAAAATACATAGCAAAACCCATTACGGATTTGAATCAGGACGTTTTGATAAGAGTTTTGATGCATTGTGAAGCGTAATCTTCGAATGTGGCGCCAAAATCGAAAACTTTATAACTCCAAGTCATACAGTAAAGAAAAACTCCAAAACTATTTCCCCATGGCTTCTTCAAGAGCATAAGCCCTCTGT
>JAAAQI020153220.1:0-10166 GCA_011800005.2 Stichodactyla mertensii | reverse complement strand
CCCCCACCTTATCACAAAACCTTTGAAATCCCCCCCATAACTTTTAAAAAAATTTTCAGATCCCCCCAAATACACCTCCCCCCCTCCCCCCCCCCCCCCCCCCCCCCAGCCATACATGATGAATGCAGCCTAAACAAACAACGAAGCTAAAGAGGTCTATTAGGTACATCTACAGATAATAGAACGTTTGCATGATTGCGTCATTTAACTACCACTACCAAAATGCTTTGTCCAAATGCTTTCTCATTCAGATTTTTCTACTCTCCTGGGAATAAAAAGATTGGTAAAATTTGCATGACAATAGAAGCCTCTCATATCATTCTGGTAGAGGTAGTAAATCAGTACGCCATCATGCAAACGTCCTGTTGATAGCAATAACAATCTCGGAATATTAACCAGCGATAGACATCAGGTTGATACATATTTAATGATTTTAAAAACCAGGCGTGTAACAATATCGTAATAAAGCAAAGATATCTTAGTCTGATACTGTACAATTTACAATTAGGAAGTCTAATCTTTCGTGTCCCTGAGTTCATGTGCGCACAAGTCTAAAGAGTGGTAAACCTGACGTTCAATATTTGACGATATTTTTCGTTTTTCGTTTGATTTCGATTTCTGCGTATGATTGTTTTAGTGATACACAACGTAACTGCGAATCGTAGTCCTGTTGTCTCGTGTACCAGTGCCCGATAACGAACGTGCTTTATTTGGCAGTCCTTTTGCACTCGTCTTTTTTCGTATGATTTCGATTTCTGTGCCATAATTCTTTTAGCGATACACAGCTTAAACTTACGAATCCTAGTTCTGTATTTCGTGTTCTAATTCTACGAGTGACATAAACGTGAGTTATTTGACAATGTTTTTCTACGCATTAACTTGCGCGTGCCTTCTGCGCATAATTGTTTTGATAAACACTGTAATTTGGTTTTTGTTGCCCGCTGTTTCATGTAACTATTGTTAGGTACAGTTCATAATAGTGGCCATAGTTTTCTTAGGAACGGACCATTAGAAAAGTGCTGGGAAATGCTGCAAATGCGAAAAAAGAAAAAATCTCCCTTGAAGTGAATCTTCCCTGAAACATTAGCATTGCACTTGCATCACTATAAGGCTAACATAGATAACATAGATCTTCCCATTTTTTCTTACTATTCATCCATTCAAAACGCTTTTATACCACTAAACTACAGCTATATACGGTACGACTGCAGAGGGTTCTACTTTACGTATTGTTACGTCTCCAACACTGGGTGAATTCTGCTTTTACTAAGCTGCAAAAACTGGCACGAAAAAAGGTCCAATGAAATAAGAGAACTGGAGCAGCATTTTAATTTTTAATGTTTACTAGTTCATAATGGCATTATGGAATGTTCAATTTTTATACCACAATTAAAATCAGTATGCAAAACTATAGGAAAAAAGTAACAAAAATTCGATGTTTGTAGCTTTAGTAGTATTACAGCTAGTATTACAAGATTATGGTAGCTCTTATCAGTATTGTTCAATAGATTTAATCCATTGGGCGTATTTGTTGTCCCATTTCAAACCACGTGTTATGCGCTTGAGAATAAGATTCTTTGTTTGAGACTCATCATGATAGCGTGTCTCCTCAAGCGCTACCGAGAAACAAAGAAACAATACCCAAGGGAATGACACATGGGGAAAACAAATACGCCCAATGGATTAGGTCCATTCGCCTTTTCGAAATTCAAAGAAAGACTATGCACGAACTCTATCTCGTCCCGAAAATCAATCCCAGAATCCAATGCAAGATGGCAGTACTTTTTCATCTTGTCCCCAAATTCAGCCCCACAATTCTGTGCTTCACGAGTTCGTTTCCAGTCCTCCGTTGAATTTCGGAAAGGCGAATCAGAAAGATAACCACCGTATTCTGTAAGAAAGATTTAAAAAAATTTAAAATAAATTCTTGAGCAAAAAAGAATGATGTGGTAATAAAATGTGTGCACATTAGACTAGGAGAGTTTATAAAAAGTCAATTTGAATGCTAATAATAGTATACTGTTTTACTGCACATGCCATAACACTGAAATGGCTCCCTATTGTTTTCAATGAAGTCACCAAACAAAACAAGTTAGCCACCAGGAAGTGAAAAAAAAAAAAAAAAAAAAAGGAACGGGAAACAAGAAAGAGAACCTGTTCTAATGTACCCCATTAATCGCAACACATTCTCGAACAGCTTTCACATTTACAACAGTGCATCGATATTGCTTCACAGGCTTTAAAGCCTATATTCCCATCACTGAAATGAATATATTCAAATTTTCACAGAATTTAAATCTTGGTAATCTCACGGAAATAGTCTTTCTAGGCTCCGAAATGTAACGATAAAATGAGCTATCAATTATAAGTGTCTCACTAGATCTTGAGAATTTTAAGCGGACATTATTTGATTACTAAAAGGGTCCTAAAACCAAAGTACATCAGTAACCACCCTTACATTAAGCGTGCAATATCCAAATTTTCGATCTGAGTCTTTCTGAGATATTCGGCCCGAATACACTAACACAAGAAAGATATGTTGCTAACGGTCCCCTAGATTTGCATTTCTTCGTTCGATTTCTCTCTTCGTTGAAGCACAATAATTTTTCATATTTTCATCCTAAATTCGGAATAATAAAACTAGATAATTAGATAAAAAGCAAAACAGGAACTTGAGCAGTATTAGCGACATGAAATAGCATTTTCTGATATTGAAATACATTGTAAATTACCTAGTTGTAGTGAATTCAAGGCTTAGCCTTCACGAAAAATGAAGAATTTCAACGAAAAACGAACAATAGGTTATGACTTAGGCCACTAAAATAACTATAGAATTTCTGCGACCAAATTTGATACCTAAAAGAAGTGAAAATATATGATCCGAGAGAAAACAGCATTACTAATAATATTGTACAACACAAGGATCATATGCTTTGACTTTACCGTCCGAAATGTTTACGAGTCGCGAATTGAAAATGGAAATCTCTCTACACCTCAGAGTGTCATATATAACAATGTTTCAATTTGGTAAAAGAAATTCTATAATCACAATATTTATTATTCTTTGAAGTTAAATGCGAGAAAAGCTCGTATAAATCAGTTGTTACTATATATAGTGACCCGAATATCGATGAAAACTATCAGCACAAACAATTTCTCCCGCGCTCGCTTCGAAACATTTATTCCCATACGGTTTCTTGCCGGTTTCTCGGGAAATGTCTCTCGTGATATTTCCTATATAAAATGATAGTACTAAGTTAATCACTATACTTTCTTAAATTATTTCTTTGAAGTATTTCTTTCGATATAAAATCAAATTAAAGAAATATTCGCTATACGGAAAGAAAATCCAATCTTCTAAAACCAACCGACTTTCAAGCTTTGAGCGTATTTTTTCGACGTTTTAAATTTTTTCGATTATAAACCTTTTTGAAAGTTCAAATCTCAGTTAAGTAATCTATAAAGGTGAAAACCATTGTATTTGACGAGAGTAGACTAAAGTCTAACGTGCAATGGATTATCTAAACATAGCAGTTTCATCTGACTTAAATAATTGAAGCATACAAGCTAAACCCTATCGAGCAGCAAACTACTTCCTAAATACACCAATAAACTCGTTTTCAAAGGTCCTTTTGTCCACAAACCAGTGCGGCCACAGTGTCCCAGTGCGAGAATTTATTGAATCTCCTCCTAATTAAATTTATATGATTGTTTGGATAGAAAGGCCAGCCAAAGGGAAAGGTATAGTGCGCTAGTGTCGTGCACCAAACGAGACCCGTGAAAGCCAAGTGTTTCATCATTCGCCAGCACCTGCAGCGAACATAGACTCTAACCAATCCGAGTCGGCTGCAGAAAAGCGTAGCTGGGCCGTTCTTATTTCTTACAGCTATTTATTGATACGCTTTTTTATGAAAAACCTTTCATCACCATGGCAAACAATGGCCTGACTGCATTGATTAAGTCTTTGGAAGGTGGGATGTTTCAGTATTCTTGTTTGAGGAACAAGCAGGACGGGTTTTGTTTCTATCCTGGCACCAGAGTATTGATTTTCGCTTTTGTGCAAACACGGTAAAAAGATTTGACGTTTGACACGTCGCCACAAATAAAAGAGAAAACCTTTGAAAACCCCCTCACAATCGTGTTCTTTTAAGGCTTTATGGCATACACTCGAGAAGTCCAAGGTAAAGCTCGGAAATCGGAAGCTTTCATTGGAATTTCCTCGGAATTTCCTCGGGGGTGATATCTCTGTTACATTTTCTCACTTAACTTCCACATCTCTAAATACTATGTATCAATTATTTAAACCGTTTGTCACTTTTCTCATCAAACTTTGATGAAAAATCCTTAACCTGGAAGGCTTTTTCTTTTGTACATCCGATTACAAATGTATTGTTTTAAGGGCAAATTCATTGCAATTGAATACTTTTTGAAATCCCGAAAGTACGAAGAAATCTTGAAATGTCCTTAAAGATTCTTTTATTAAAAACAGATTTTCATTTTGGGTTACAGCTAAAAAATCAAAAAGTCAGATTTGAGAAAGTTTGAAGTCATAATTTCGTAAAATACGAAGGATATCAAGTTAGGGATTCAAAGGATTTTCGATCTAAATGTGCGACTTCTCTTATACATCGAGGAAAATCTGCATAAAAAGAATCGAAAGAGATTTTAATTCAATATAAAAAAATGAAAACCCGCCCCAGGGGGTTGGGATTGAACTGATATGAAGGAGAACTTGTAAAGTTGACGCGAGTAATATATGCCAGAGTAAGGAGTAACTCAAGCTGGGGAAAAATATTTCGACACTGCTTTATCGTCAAAGGAGAACTACGACGAAGAAAAGCATTGATTTTTGTAGTTATGGCAGAGGATTTGAAAGAATTTTTTTTTTTCGCCTTTGTGTAATTGTTTATTGCAGAAAGCGTGCGGTTACACGTGCCACGCTCGAGAATCCACTGTTTGACTGTCATCCCTTAACAAAAGGATAATAATGCCATAAGACGAGAACTAGTGAATGTGCCTCTACCGGCCCATCTAGCTCAATTAAGTCCTACCTCTAGTCAGACAGAACACATCTAAAGCCGAGTACTTAGACCACTGATAGTGATCACTCAAGTATCGCACATCTGTGCTTTGGTAGTGATTTCATAGCGAAAAAATATATGATTGCAGATGAATGCAAAGCTGTCTCCTTCAACAAACGAACCACCTATTTTACTGCTTGGTTCAAAATTGATTCTTTGATCTGTCAACAAACTCTTGTAGATGAATTTCACTCCCGTTTCATTTCTTTTGATTCGCTTTGATTCTTAAAATCGTAAATCGTTGTTACCACAAAGGGAAGTTTCCGAAGCTGTTCTTAACGGCAAAAGAAACCCATCCATCACTGACATGCAACTTCGATAGATTGTTTAAAGTTCAAATCGAAGCAAACTTGAAGTTCTAATTTCGACATGCAAAACACTAGCACTGAATATTCATTCATTTCGTTATTTAAAAGCGACTAAAAAAATCTATTTTTGTTTGGAGTTTTTTTCAGTTTTTAATGAAAAATAAAAAACCCAAAATTCCCTATTTAATTGACTTAATTTTTAGAACCAAAGCTAGCATTTTTGAAATAAGGAAATTGAACTATTCCAATACTTTAAAATTCGAGGTCATAATGAATAGGCAAAGAGTACACACACTACTAGCTGCACGACACATCTGTTCTTAACCGAATAATCTACATTGATAAATGATGCCATAAGTATAAGAAATACAAATGCAGAATGCAATGCTCCATCCGAACGATTACACCTTAATTCCTCATAATCATACGTACTACAAGATGATAGTGGTATGAAGTTTGCCCGCAGTAACCATTGATTATGTCCTAATATAAAACTCACACTGAGGCAAACCCGAAGTTATACCTTTGGGGTTGTGGATGGATGACGTATTTGGCGGCATAGTTAGTGCTGCCAGTTACAAACGCTCAGACAAAAACACGAACGGACTTCCGCGAGAGAGAATATGCACACTTAGAGTTGTGTTGACGTATTGACGGAGATGCTTACAGTGATTTGTTATTTAGGTACAAGGCACGGTAAGGAATCGAACAGTTGTCGTCAGTGTACATACAAGTGCAGAAGGCATGACTATATAATGCGGCAGGTAAGGATACAGTACACTGGTGGTTACACTTACTGGGGTCGAAGCAGATCTTTCCACAATCTTCATCACAAATACAGCTATCGTTGGGTTCAGTGCAGTCTTTTACAGTTCTGCAGGGTGTGACATCTTTACAGAATTTGTGATAAATCTTCTTGTGAAGTCGTGGTTTACAAGTGCGTCCCTCGTAGGACTTCAATCGTTGATAGTAGTAACCGGCTAGGAGAGAATCATACGAGACAGTTGCTTGATCGCTGGACAAGCTGTAAACATCTAAACACTGGAATACCCGTAGATGTGAGATCAAACAGAAATTCCCCGTTACTTGACCCACATTACCTGCCTTATAGTTCAGTAGGATAAGAAGGTACCAAAACGAATTCAGAGCCCTCCACATAATAACCCAAGCCGCCTTGGGAAGAAAGTAATGATTAAGCCTTTGGTGAGATCTCGACTTAACGATATCTCTTCCAACCGCATAGTCACGAATCAAGTGTAGTTTGTCATGGAGCGAAGATTTAAAGCTCAGCATTCAAATCTCCGACGCATACAGTCTCATCAACAGCCCACGTGACATTCCTGCTCCAATCAGTGACCGTCGTCTCGTCCGGTCAAGACAGGTGGCCGTTTGTCTAAGTTATTTACGTTGAAATACTCACGGCTTCGGGTAGTCCAACGTGAATAATTTAAAGTCAATTATTTGTTATTACCGTGTTGGTCACCGCGCGTGGCAATACACAACCTATTGTCTACCACGTGTGATGACCACGTGCTGATCGACGGACGAAATCTCGGTTACCTATAAAGCCTTATTACTCTTTAAATCACTTCTCACGAATCGATTAATCAACGATACATCAAAACATAAAACTCCTTGGGAAAGCTTCAGAGAATGAATGTTGACTTAACCTAGACGAAGTAGGGGTCCAAAAGTTCTCCCTCCGGCAACATAGGTCCTTTAAATGGCAACAATAAGTTTTTTTCTTAAAAAAGTCACAATATCTGGCATTTAAATCTTAATCAATTCGTCTAGAAGCTGGATTTTCGAATTTAGACAGCGCAAAGCGATCATCGTTTGTACAGATTGTACAAAAAGGAACATATCTAGCGATCTTTCATTGGGCTCTCTTAAGCAACACATGGTTTCCTTGCCGTAAAAAAAAGCTTTCAGATTGCCAAGTCAGCTTTCTTACAAGATCAAACATTGAAAGGGCAGGCAATGTTTTTATTAAACAGTCATTCACTTAATTAATCTTACCAGTCTGGCTACTATTAAGCCAAATTTAATCTTGAATCACACTTACGATCAACAGATTCTTTTTTTCATCTGGTTCCTTTTCAAGGTTTACAGGACTGACACTTAAAGTTGTGACAAACTCAAAGAGTTTTTTGGGAATAAAATTCCATATTCATGTTTTTCTTGGGGATTACGAGTACTGTTTATTCATATGTTGATCATTGATCTCAACTGCCTCATTAACTTTATTTAAATTGTGATTTTCTAAGCCATGGCCACGCGTCCAAGACAAGCCTCCGTACAATGGGTCTTTTTTGTTAGAAGTCTGCGAAAATCCAGGTACACGCGTAGAAAGCTGTTCAGCAATCCACCTGCTAAAGATGAACCTCTTGACATGAGTGAAGTAGCGGAACTGGAGCAAGCTGCTCTCGATTAGCGTTAAAAATGCGTGGAAGAAGGTTTAGGTTTCTTGATTGCTTGCAGACTAACAAGGAAAACGAATTTAAAGATGGTTAGCCTTCAAAAAAAAAAAAGGATCATCCTTTTTTTTTTTTGAAGGCTAACCTTGTCCTCAGTACCGTCCTAGGAAAGCTTTCTTCGATTTCTTAATAAATGTTTTATTGTATAATTTGGACAAGATTCCATAATACTTCAATTTTTCAAAAGTTCTTTTCAATACCGTCTGTACATTTTTCAGTCCAGGAACACGTTTTGTTACTTCCAGTTTTTAGGGTATTTTTAGCGTAAGGTTTTTACCGTTTACTTGTTTACTTTGTTTACTTGTTTCCTTCTACTTCACAAGTAATCTTCAGAAATCTTTGCTCAAACATCAAGATCTCTATAAGAGTGTGATTTACACGCTCATTCGACCTTCAATAATCCTTTCAATTGGTTTCAAAGCACTTTTACATTATAACAAGAACGAATGACTTGCTTGCTGCGAGCGATTTGTAAAGAACCAATAACCACTAGACCTAAAAATATTCTACTTTTTCGTAATCTCATGCACGTGAGATATTATTCGAGTACAGTTTTTGGTTACATGAACTGTTTACAGAAAAGATTCTCCTGAAAAAGAAAGTTGTTCAGCTTATAAATGTCATAAATGTACGACCTTGTAGATTCGAGTCAAATTAATTTTCCTAAAAAAACTTTCCACATAAGACCAAATCTCGTTGCATGGCAAAGTAAACGTGGGAAAACCGTTGGATTTAAAATTCAATTTGTAGCTTAAGCAATTTGTTTTGTCCCACGATAATTCAGTCATAATGACGAGATTGGCTAAAACAATGTAAAAACCACAAAAGCTGAGTGCATTTAGTAAACAAATGCTCGCCGACACAAAAAAACGGTTCATTCCTTATCATGTATACTTTTGAATCCTTACTCTTCTTGGTCGTTCGTCTCCAATAGCTGTCAATCTGAGAATACATTTTTGACGTCAATTTGTATACGATTTGATTCTAGAGGATTTTTGTCAAAGCATTTATGACAAAAGTATAGAGATTTATCGATAGTTTTGTTGGCGAGTCCCAGTGTCTTAGTCAACAATGAGCATCTGATGGACGTTTAGACTGTTAGGAAACAAAAGGAAAGCTTTAAACAATCTCGCAGGCACGTGGATATTCAAAAGTAAACAGCTTTAGTTTTATACTAATACATAACAGAGTTCAAGAAGGTATATGCTGAGTGATTTAGATCTAATGTGTTTAGAAAGTAAAGAATACATCAATAATCTTTGGAAACAAACCGTACAACTTCATTCTGTACAAGTGTCTTCTTGTGAAGGCATAACCGTTTGACCCGCTGAAAGGTTGCACTAAGGGACTCCCTCCCTCCCTCCTTCCTCCCCCCCAAACATGCACAAATTACATTAATACATATATAATACCATGATAACATTATTATAATATCAATAGTAGTTATCGTACTTGTGCATGAGGTGAGGTGTCACAAGAGGTGATACAGCGATTCATTTGATTTTGATAAAGATCTTTAGATAAAGTGCTCTTATCAAATCAAAGGCACATCTTCACGGCTCCATTTGAATTGAGTGCTATTATATTTTATGAATATATGGTATTTTACTAAGCCCAACCAACAAGTAACGTATAATGAATTCAATTCAGCCAGAAGGGCCTTCATTGCCACTGGCTAACCTATAATTCCAAGTTTTTTTTACCTTCTGAGCTCTAAACTCAACCTTTGCTTTTTCATGTTTTGGTATGAACTTATATTTTTGTTTCAGATTGTAAAAGGTTTCGTCAAGTAGATGTGGATTGGATGTAACTCGAAACTAACACCACGTGCTAGCTGAGTCACGTGTGGCTGGACGAACATTTAATCCGTTCTAATAATTTGTGTTTGTCACAGAAGTGGAAGACATGCTCTTATTTAAAACTTTGTTGTGTATAAATGAATCGTAGGCAGTTTTTGTATGACTGTGAGATGACACAGCACGCGGCACAGTACGGAGTTGACGACATCTTTTGAACTAATCACATATCGCAAGATCACTGTTTATCCAATGAAAATGCTTTCACACAACGTTTATCAGAGCATGACATGTCTGGAAAGTGAGTTTTTCCACAATCATACGAAAACTGCTCTGATCTGTGAATAATTATAACTAGGATAACAAACTTACATACTTAGGTCATTTTCTCTTAAGAGTTTTTTTCTTTTTCTTTTTTCTTTCTTAGAACAATAATAGAAAAGAATAGCCAATACAACGTAGAATTAAGAATTTTTTAAGCTATAAGTTTTATAGCCACTATAT
>JAAAQI020153209.1:0-10523 GCA_011800005.2 Stichodactyla mertensii | reverse complement strand
ACATCACCAATGTCTGATGACAATATATTTGCATAAATTTCTATAGTCCCCCTTTTTCCTTGCATAAAAATTGGTGACCCCTCCCCATTTGCACCAGACCACCCCCCTCTAATAAATGACTGGTCCCCAAGCTCTCAGTAAATAAAACAATTACCTTAATGTTTGGATTTTCAAACATTTGCTTTACAGATCTTTCAAGTCATTGGTTATGGAAATTTGAGTTTAGGGGCTTTGCAAAGTTTTGGAATAGTTTTGCATAGAGTGGCAGTTTTCATTAACCTGTGAAACAAAGTGTACTAATTAAAGTGTAATAGTCAGATAGACACAATGAAAAACAAAGAACCGAAGTGTAATAAAGCATAATATGCTAAAGTGTTTTTCACAGGTTGATGAAAACCACTCTAGTATGGGTAGTGTATCCTGTCACTGTGTCGCCCCTCACTGCTGAGTCCAACTGATCAGGTTGCTGGTTCAAGCCCCCCAGATACCACATGTAAGTAAAGTTTATAAGATATGTTGTTCTCTCCCTTGCCACGAGAGTTTTCTTCTGGGTTCTCTGGTTTTCCTCCCTCCATAAAAATCGACAGTGAGCTTAGTGTAAAAGTGTGTGTATTGAATGTAGTGGTATTGTGTGTGGAGCACACCTCAAGGAAGTTCCCCTCATGGGGAGTAATGTTTGTTAAATATGCGTTTTTTTAAAAATGCGTTTCTGGAAATGTTAACAGCCAAAGCTGTATGAAGCAGTTCAAGGAGCATAGAATTTTAATTTCGAAATTCGTGAAATCCTCACTCCTCAGAAATAGTTCCATTCTTATTTTTAAATGAGCACGCGCGTACGTACGCATGTCCAGTAGGTGGACAGTAGGTGTACTTTGGCGCCTGCTATAAAATTCACAGACAGACCAGAACGGAAATATGAGGTGATACAACCTCCCCTAATTCTGTTATTTTGCCTTTAAAATCTGTGAGAATGGGCCTGATTTTTTCAAGATGGAGGGTAAGAATCCTACTTTTCTGAGCCTTAATTCAGACTGTGCATTTTTTAGTCCTAAAATCTACTTTGTTTGGGCTGAACCTTCGCAGCTAATCAAACATTTTCCCATCTCTCTTTCCTGCACCATTTTTTTTACTTATATCTAATTATTTCGCCTAATTTTCACAGAAAAGAGAGACATCAGGTGAAATCCTTGAAGCTTTACAGAAGGTATTTCTACTAGAACTTATTTTTAATCTTTTGATTTTGATCTTATATTTCGTTTTGAAATTCCTGTCTGGAAACCAATCGTCCATTAGTCATTCAGTTTTACTATCAACAAAGGCATCAGGTGTTTTGGGATCGGATAAATTAAAAATACGAAGGTAAAACGTAGAGTTTATAAATGTGTGATCGTTGAAAATAATTTTTTACAACTGTACTTTAAATACTGTCTTTACGACCCTAAGGACTTGGCATTTGTAAGACTATTTTTCACCTGTAAGCTTACTATTTGTGGGATGTCTTTTTGATAATCTTTTTACTTCACATTCATATCTTTCATATTTTATTTTTATCTAAACTTAATATGATGACTGTGTCTGCAAGCATGTGTATATAAATTGATATGGAAATTTGTGATCTGCTGTAAACTGCTTTTTAATGTATTGTGCAATTACAATGTCTAGTATGCTTGCAGTGTCTTGTATAGATTTTGTCACTTTTCCAAACAAAGCAGTGATTGCTGATGGATAATGTGATGTGAGGTCACAGGAATAAATTATGAAATGGTAGAATAGGACAATAAAATGACTTTTGGAGGGCATATTGTTTATTTGCGCCCGCGTAGTGTCATTTGTGGCCCGAGCGTATCATTATTATCAATAAACAAGGCCAAACTATAAGTGGCTAAAATCCATTTGATGACAAACCAAAGTCCAATCACCAGTAGGGCCGATAATGTCATTATCAGCCTGCTCGAGTTATTTGCGGCCCACTGAGCGCGTGTTTCCAAGAGGGTAGTTTTCTGTTTGGCCGCGTATATTGGTAATAATGTATAATATACAAGGATTAATATTATTATAAATGTTACTATCTCACCACTGATTGGCTAAACAAAGACAAGACAATTCATGTATTTTACTTGGATGTGAATACATAACTCTTTTATATTTACTTCACCAACATGGTTTACCATGTCTTTGTTTTATGATTCCTTTAGGAATAGCTGCAAATTTCCTGTGTTTTGGACAGCTCACTTGATATGTATAACAATAATTAGACTACAAGTCTGAGTTGTCTGCGAGGTGCATAGAGCCTCGTTGACTATTTGACTCATAGAAAAAGAATTTCCTGAATTTGCTTGAATGATCATGAAACAATGGTTCCAAGTTGAGTCTGAACTTAATTCTTTTATTTATCAAGCCGAACCTTGACTTGAAACCACTGTTTCGTGATCATCAAAGTAAATTCAGGAAAGGTAAATTGTTTTAGAAGAAACCCACTAGCATACTGCCTCTGAATTCATACCAGTATTTATTCATTTTAATGTTTTTAGCACAAAACGGTAGCTTTTTTGCTACTCACTATCTGTTAGTAAGTATGTTAGCTAATCAGATTGCAGGATTCATGATAGCATGCTACTGGGTTTCTGCTGATACTAGTTACATAATTATAGACAGTAAATAACATGTATATTATGTGACAGGGTAATTTCACGTGCCCTCACTGGCCAGTTTCCATTACTTACAGTACAGACCACCAACCTTGTTTTTTTGTTCACCTTGTTTCTATAAACATCTTATTAACCTTTGCTTGATTGGTTTGTACATAAGTTGTGGAATCTTGTTGTTTCCCACTTTTTTATGGCCTGTGTGCTATGCGCTTGGGCCATAAGACTAGGGGGAAAAAAACTTTCCCCATCACTTATGGTAAGGCTCTCCTGCTTGGTTACCATAAGAAGAGGTATCTATGGCCCTTATGATCAGTTAAGGAGGCTTGAAAGGGTTTTAGAACTGGCATATACACTAACAATAATGACTCTGAAAAACTTATCTTTACTATATGGCTTATATGTGACAGAAGGTTGACCCAGAAGACCAAAGACAATAAAGTAAAGATTGGAATGAAAATGAAAATATGACGTATGACGTTGCTATGCCAACAATAGAACACTTCAAATGTGTGCAAAGTTTTTCATTTAAAAATTCATAGCTCAAAAACTGTTCGGTAAAAATCTTTTAAAATTGGCTTATTTTGACTTTATGACTCATTCTTTAATTTTGAAAAAAAAGAAAAAATTGGAAATTCTCAAAAATCAATGAAGTTTGTTTTAGGATGTTCCCTATTGCAGAATTTTTTAATTTTTTCTTACCACTTATGATCCCTTAAATAAAAACTACTTGCAAAGTTTAAAGAAATTTTACTGTCCAGTATTTGAGTTATATTGGTTTGAATATCAGATTTTTGAGGGACAAAATTTTTATTTATTGCAAATTCAAATGATTTTGAATGTCATCAAGTGCATGCACATGAAAACTGTTTTGAGCCTGCTTAATAAGAGATATTTATTTTGCTAGTCACACTATTGCACTTAATTTTGATTCCAGGATATTGAAGCCCTAGAGACCAGTCAACATCGAAATGAGCAAATGCGCAAGAAGTATATTGGCCGACTGCTGTGTTACTCAGTCTTGCTATATATTTTAGCAGCACTGGTGTTTTATTTTAAATATTTCCCAACTAACTGGAGAGATAGAGTCATAAGGACTTTACCTCTTCTTATCTTCCCCCTTATGTAAGTATTAATTGGTAAAGGCCTAAACACAATTGGCAACAATTTGCTGAGACACAGTGTGGAGACAGGTTGCCTAGTGTGTACTGCTTGTCAAACATGTCACTGCAACTCATTTTGTAGCTGCAATCATACGCACTAATTCAAACCAGTTTGAATTTATGCACCTTGTCCTGGGGACAAAATCCTGTTGCATCTACAAAGAATTTACATGACACACAAAGAGAATTGTTGCTGCAACCTGTCTCTGCACCATGTTGCAGCGGCTTGTTGTCTAGTGTGTCCGAGCCTTAAGAGATTAGAGAAACTTTGCTATGATAATGTCTTTAAATACTGGAATTCTACCAAATGGGATTGAAAAATATTACAGTATTGATATGTTGGTTAATGGAATGATATGGTAATTAACCAGTTGATTGATAAAGTTTGAGGGAGGGAGGGATGGATGGATGGAAAGTGGGATAGAGGGAGGGAGGAAGGGAGCAATGGAGGGATGGACGGATGGATAGGAGGGAGGGATGGATGGATGGATGAGTGGATGGATGGACTGATTGAATATATAATTATTTCCCTCTAGTATTTATGGTGTCAAAAGACTACTCCACTATGTATTTGTCAGTAGAATGACAAAAAATGGTAAGGATAAAAGAAATTTAATAACTTTTTATGCTTTTTCCTAGTTTTCCTGTTTATCATTTTTCATTGCATCTTGTGACTGTTAACTGAACTGGAATTAAATCCTCATTTACAGCTCAGCTTCTTGAAGAACTGAAAGAAAAAAAGAAAAAAACAGTGAGTTGATAAAATAAATCAGCAGAGTAATAGTGTTACTGTCCAAAATTTTGAATGGATAAACAGAAATCTCATTCATCAACAGATACTATCACCTTTGATTTTTCACAGTCAAAGTATCAATCATTTTTGTAAAGTATAATGATAAAAATATACTGTGTGTCACTTCATTTTGAGATGTTTAAAGACAGGAGAGTGGCCGACATAACTTGAATCACACAAGTCACATAAATTTGTATTCACAGAAAGCATTACATATTAAGTGTTACATAATACCATGGTCTTTACTTCACATATCTTCAGATCCCCAACAACCTTTCTACTGGTAATGAAAGACCCATTGACTTACCGGGGCTTTCATTTATTATGTTGTGGGGTATGGTCAGCAAAATTGAGGGAAGTTAGGTTATCTTTAGAAGTCTTGTAGGAGGTTATTAAGTTGCAGAAGTGTGAGGCTGAAAGTATGACTGAAGTCTAGGAGGTTATGGGGGTATGAAAATGAATGAGGTTATAAAATGTTTGGTAGTGAAGGCCAATTTTTATTCTGCCAACCCCCTACCCCCCAAACACCATGCCATGATAAATGAGTTGAAAATAAAGTCCCCTTAACCATCATTATAGAGGTTATTTCTTTTTTTCTGACAGCTGGAAGAAGTAATGCAAAAGGAAACATACAAGACAGCAAAAGAGCTCTTAGAAAAATATGATCCTGATTCTGATATCATTAAAGTGAGTAATCAATATTATTCACTGGTTTTCTTGTTCTAGAGGGGCACTTTGCATAAATACAAAAGCTTGTTATCCTTTACTGTATCTGAGGACACATGGCTAATGCTCTGGCAAGAGAGTTAAAAACAACAAAAAAATTTAAATGCAACAAAGTGTTATTTATTATCACCACATTACAAACACGAAAATAATCTTTCATTTGATCAGCATCCTCTTCAGTCACATCAATGGAAACTCCATGAAAACATTCATTGCACGTGATATGTACTGCAAATTTGTATCATGAAACCCTCTTCTCCCTTTACAAAATTTAAATTCAGTAAACATCTTCCTGGTTTCTTTTTGATGTTTTTCCTTTTTTCCTCTGTTCTTTTCTTGTTGATCGATGGTGTGATTTATACACTATGTTTCAAGCTTTTATGCTCACCTGCCACACTGGCCACACTAGTTTCCAGAGCTATCCCATATAATTGATCACAACACCATTCCAACATTGTTTTAAATATTTATAAAATTTGATTATGCTTCCTATGAATCTTAAACAGTAATACACCTACAAAATTAAACAAAACTGTATATGGAAGACAGCCTTAAATACTGCTTTTAAAAAGGTCCCTAAATTTCTCTAGTGTTGGGAGACCATAAACTTATCTACCACATTCCCCCCAGTACTGGGGCAAGACCTTTAGCAAAATCCCTACACTTTCCTCTCATTTTCCCCAGTACAGCCTGGGGTCCCCCCTCATGGAAGCCAATTACAAATGCATAAAGGTAAATGCCAAACATATCCCTGAGCCCCCCTGCCCCACTCCCAGGGGGCTTAACATTGATACAATAATGTCATGCACTATTTTAGTGTTGTGACACTAAGCAAATCCCCTTGTCACAGCTGCCTTAAGCTGAAAACTGGCTGGAAAAACTTCTAGAAATTATGTATACCTAAAATTAAAGACTTGCACACTGCTGAGACAGGAAGACTTAACTGGAATATTCATGAATAACAGATTCTAACCATTCATCTTTAAGATTCAAGATTTTAGACAAATCATGCAGATTTTTGAGCTTTTTTAAATTTTGTTTCCTTTTAGGATAATAAAAAAGATATAATTGCTTCTGCTGTTAGTCCTCCACAGAGCCCTGGTGTGGCAGACCAGGCTACAGGTACTGTACCTAATATAATTTCATTAACTGTTTTTTATTATTATCAAAGTGTTAGCATAACTTATAGAAGTATTTGCATCATGTTATATTGATTCACCTGCTGTGAATCACTTGGGATTTATTACGAAAGGCTTGGACACACAATGCGACATTGAATGTGACATTGGCGGTGATGGGGAAAATCAAACCCTTGCATAACTGTTGCATGCGATATCACAGAAGTACAAATGAGTTCTACTTTTACACATCGCCTGCAACAAATTTCACCATGTGAACATGTTTGCAATGTTGCTTGCAAAGCCATGATGCTCTTAGCCAATGAAATGTGATTAATTTGATGTACCACTAAATGCATCAATAAAACATAGAACTGAGTAACCGCACCTCACCAATTTTATGCAAAGTTGCAAGGAAAGTTGCATTGTGTGACATCCCCCTAAAATCCCCCTTGCTGGCAACATTGCATCACATGTCTGGGAGCCATGACAAATACTTCCAAAGCCTCTTCTCACTGAACACCCAATTGGTGTATATTAATAGTCTCAAATACATATTGTGGATTCCATAGCTGTGCTATAGAGGTTGGGATCCCTGTGGGTGTGGCTTGGGTCAGCACTCTGACTGCTTCAGTTTAGTTAGAGATCATTCATTATTTATGCCTGGGAGTGGGCTGGCAGAAAAGTAGAGAAAAATAGAAAAATTTACCCACCCCTGTTTTCGTAAGATTTCAAAAACCCCTCCCCCCAAACACACACACACACACATTTTTTCTCACTAAAATACAATTCCTTATCTGTAGTTTTTTAGAGCCCCCTTAAGTGACCATTCATTATTTATGTCAGGGGTGGTGTATCACCCTTCCCCCTAAATAGAGATTATCACATGTTAAGAGCTTGATATTGTTTTTATTCATGAGTTTTCTGTCATATCGTAAATGAGTGAGTCTGCAAGCAAGTGAGCGATATGATACGGAAAATGAGTGAATAAAAATGATATCAAGCTCTTAACATGTCATAATTTGTTGATCACAGATTTAGGGTTGATACAATGAGTAACACAGAAAAATATATTTTTAAAAATATCATTGGACAGTTTACCATGAAGTGATATAGTTTCACTTCACTGGCATAAATAATGAATGGTCCCTAATAAGAAATATAATTTCAGCAACCCCTTCCTATTTTGAGACTCCCCCTCCACCAAGACATCAGTACTGAACACTCCCTCACTGGTAGGGCTGCATTCTCCTCCCCTGTTGATACAGGCAATTTGCCTCCTTTTCCTTTTACCTGTTTGAATTGTCAGACTTTTGTTTATGAATCCTGCTCATAACTTAAAATAAGATTAATATTAATGATATTATAATATCATGAATGATTAATGAGGCCAAAACAATAGAAAATCATAAGCATGGAGGAGCTTGTATATCTCATATACAGTATCGTCCTGATTTGCATTAACTTTAAAGCTAATTTTCTCAGCCCAATTCACATGTATGTTCAAAATTTTAGTCAAACACGATCTAGCTAACCTAGATGTATCATAAGCAATTTACAATATGCGTGGCCATGCTGTATTTGATCTACAATTTCTCACCTGCGGCTCGAGCTTGTATATCAAATACAACATGGTCACTTATATTGTATACATTACATATAGTTTTCAATATTATAACTTAGACTAATATTTCTTGCTTAAATTAATATTTAACAAACAATTCATTTATTTGGTTACCAAAGCTGATAACCTTGTTTCTCTTGGCAGAGCTAAGAAGAAGGCATGTTAGTGGTGTGGCACAGAGCCCATTAAATGGTTCATTACAAAAAACCACATCTGTACCCTCATTAACAGGGTCTGTACCAGGCAGCCCACAGACAAAAGTATCACCAGATAGTTCATTTAGAGATAGCCCAGTTATTCAGCAGAGGGCAAACAGCTTGTCTAACCTTGAACCACCAGGTATTCAGCCATTGAAATAAAAAGAACTGCTTAATACTTAATTAAGTGTTCTTTTTGATAACAGAATAAGTGGTGGATTGGTACAGTAAATGGTGGTAAATAGTTGGGGTTGATGAAGGGGTAAATGGTGGTATTGGTTGATAAATGTTAGTAAATGTTGGTATTTTAAGTTGGTACATGTATTGACTAACAGTCAGCCGACATTGCCCAACTCTTGACTAACTGTTGAGTCTATGTTGGCCCTGTTGGCTGACAGATGGGCAATGGTCGACCAAATGTTGATGGAGTGTTGGCAAGGTGTTGGCAAAGTGTTTTGTAGATGTCCATGCTATACCACATAAATTATACTGGAAATCTGATCTGGCATAATATGTTAAGGAAGCAGTTTATGTTTTTCTGTCTTGGAAACAGTTTTGTGTGATTGGCTCTCTCTGTTAAAATGTTGGTAAATAGATCTGTAAGAGGTTTGCCAGTGTTTTGTAAGTTGTATTATGGTATTATTGGTATTGTTAAATGGTAATATCAGTTGGTAATTAGTGGTATTGGTTGATAAGTGATGAAAAATGATGCTATTGACTATTGCATTATCTACATGTTGAAAATGCTTAACGTTTGGTGGGATATTCCTACATCTCTCCTAATCAGGGGCCCATGAAGTAATGGAATATTACTATTTTGTGGGGATAACCCACAGAACAACCAATCAGAAGCAAGAGGTGTTGAGAGATGTGGGACTATTCCACTACATCAAGCATTTTTCAAATTAAAGTACATTCTCAAATGGAAAAATGCATTTCAAATGGAGCACTGTTGTTACTGGTAATTGTGTACAATAGTGCCACCATTAACATGTCAGTCAACTGTTGGCTGACATCTAACCAATACCCTTCAAACAAGTCACTGACAGTTGACCGACAAGTTACCAACAGGTTAAAACCACAAAATTATTAACGGCCGATAAACTGTGGCAAATAAATTACCATCAGGGTTTTCCACAAAATTATTGTTAAATGGTCGTGGACTGTCAGCCATTAAACATAAAACAGAAATGTAGCTGTTCAATGACAAACCAAAGTATCACTGAAATGACTTCTTCACTGCCATCTTAGAAGACCGCCGCTGGATACTAATAATCTTCATTAGAAAACGGCTCTTTTGAGCAGCCACAAATTCAATAATGTCAATTAATCTAGTTGCTTGTATTTACATATTGCTTTTAAACTCATAATAGTTTCGGAGTTCTGTACAATCATCAATAAAATAATAATTCTTGTTACAGCAACATGCAAAACTATTACCAAATAAGGTGTGTCATAATTAGTGATAACAAACAACATTGGGACCTGACTGTCTTGAACATAATTCACACATAATTATAGGCATCTTAATCTACACCGTGTAAATTATGAATTTTTAGTTTACCACTTCAATTCCTGCATGATAGGAGTCTTATACTTCACTTGATCCAAGTGCTTAAAAGCTTGTGCATAGAAGTATGTGAAATAATTGGAAATAAATAGGTGGCTAAATTTCACTTTGGAAAGAAAAAAATCTTTTTGAGAGAGCCATAAAGCCCTTGGTCCTGCCCATAGCCTACCAACAGTCTGCTGACAGTCCACCGACACCCCACCAACACATGACTGAATAACGACTGACTGTATTTAAACCGTTAGACGTCCTACAAACTACTGTTAAACGGCCGACAAACTACCGTCAAATGGATGACAAACTATCATCACACGGCTGACAGTTGACTGACATGTTAACGGGGGCACTATTCTACACAATTACCGTCGGTTGTTACTGGTCATGCTTACATGTGTTTGGTCAATTTATTTTATCAAAGACCACTTAAATTTAACCAAATTTATTAAAATTTGCATGATTAAAGGCAAGGGGACAGTTCAAGGAGCACTGAGACCTCCAGGGCCACCCAAACCAGCTTTTCCTATATTACCAAGAGAGCGTTCAACCATGGATAAGGTATGTTCCAATCTTTTATTAACTGATAGTTAAATCAGCAGTTAACAGTGCTACTATAGAGCAGATTTCGTATGACTGTGAAAAAGTCGCGGCACGAACATGGCGCGGACACGGTCAAGGCGCGGCAAGGAA
>JAAAQI020153198.1:0-10523 GCA_011800005.2 Stichodactyla mertensii | reverse complement strand
AAGGACAGGCTCTGAACCCTGCTAATCTTTGCAGGTTGGTTCCTAAAAATATAACGGAGATGATGAATGAAGATCACAGCAAAGCGGTCGCATTGATATGAAGATCACTTAGTTGGACCTCGGCTGTGCAAAGGTCCACGTGCTCAAAGAACTGTGTAGCACTTTTCCACCGCTTACAAAAGTAAGAATGCATAAACACGTTCATTCACAATAGAAAGGATTGAAACTACACGAGCCTACCTTCTGGACAAGCAGAACAATATGCTTCGGTCCTTCCGGGAGCATTTTCAGGACTGACATATGTCCCCTCGGGACACTGTTTACACCCAACGCCATGAACCATTTCACCAACATGTGCTATCTTATCTTGATAAAATCCACCTTTTAAAATAACAAAACAGTAACTATTCCTATATGCTACCATTGATATTATTGACAAAAGGACAGCGCTCGCATTCATGCTTTTTTTAAGGTTCGAAAACGAGAAGTACACGGAAAGTCCTTGTACTAACAGTTCACATGAACACAAACCACCACACCTTACTAATGTCGAGATGCTCTTTTCACTTCTGGAGTTCATTTTGACATGGATTGATTCGAATGGTTGTGGTGACGTGACTTGTTTGCAAGAGGCCCTTTACCTTGACAAGTAACCGATATTTTTTATGATTTGGTTCATATATTGCTTTGTTTTGCCGTAATTCCTCTTAAAGTTAACGGCTAAGCAAGACTGTTAAGAGGAATTTTCCCAAAAGCAAGGGTATAAATAGCTTTTACTGATTACAATATTATCCCTGGAACTTGTCTGAGATTTTAGGTCCTGTATAACTTCCTGGCTAATCAATGCCCCGGGTTTACCTGGTGGACACTTTTGACACCCATATTCATTAAAGACATGAAGCTTATACTCTCCTTGATCACAAGGGAAGCAAAGCTTAAAACCTGAAGTTCCTGAACCCTGGCACCAGTAACCGGAGCTGCGCAGAAGAGGTCTGCCAATGACAACCGTTTCTACTCCAGGCAGATTTTTTCCTGTTGAACTGTGAATCAGAAGTAATTGAGTGTATTTACCGCTGAATTAACACACAGGGAAAAAAGCGGTTTACTGTATGTTAAATGATAGTACACGAAATCGAGGCTATTGGATCGGCGATGATTAACTCTGATAAGAAAATACGAAGAATGATACGACATAAGAGGGGGAGAAATATGACTTTTGTAGAATCAGTGTTTTTTACTTAAAAAGAGAAGCTACAGCTGCTCAACGGAGACTGCCCACGCCATCTCTTCCAAGGCTAATTCAAAGTAAACCGCTGTACAGTAGATCTGAGCTAATGAGGTATGATATATGAAAGGTATTTGATCCAGAGCCCAATGTGGGCCACGAATGGCAGGCCTCAGAATATGATATTTTGTCCAAGTTTCTGCTATCTATCGTGAAAATGAAAAACCTTTAACCCTTAAATCGTTTAGTGCTGGAATGGAATAAATCCTTAATGTGACCGGTATGTTATCGAGTTGTATCGTGACATATAAGCATCTGGCTCTCTAAAGATTTTCACTTTAAAAAATCACCCCACAAAAACGTGCAATCATTGTGTTGCGAATAAAAAGTCAAATTGTCCCAATAAACAAGATACCTACTGTGCTATATGTAGTTGTCTTGAAACAAACGTCGTTTTCTTGCCAATGTCAATGATGTGAAGGTTAGTGCCGATGAGATATCTACATATACCAGGACAACAAAAACAGTAAGCTAAGACTTGCCTTTTAGAGACTTGAAAAAAATGTTAGATGACGTCCGTTTGCTGTTGTAGAGTAGAAGAGGCGATAATGATTATAACACCCCAAAAATTATAAACCTATTTCAAAAAAGGTGAGCGATCTGAAGTCTGAGCCAGACAATTCGCCAGCGCAGGTCATCGCTGTATTTGGCTATTAATACTGACTGCAAATTAGATAAAACTATAAAACTTAATTTAAAAATAAATTCTCAGCTCGTGCCTTCAGTTCCTCATTCAGATCTCAGACCACCACCAACAATAACCTCTTTTTAAATAGGTGTATTTCAAAATATATTTCTTGTACATGAACTTACATCGCCATTAAGTCTCGCATTTTAGAGAAAGCACCCTCTTCTATGACACTAAGTGGGTTACCTGAGAGAGTCCTGGCAAAAGGAATTATTAGAATTACCATTATTATTTGAATCTCTCCGCGCCTTTACTGGCAGTGAGGGCGATACGCTCTCGAGAATATTCAAGTGTTTTTGACAAACCGCCACCCGTGGGTTTAAGAGCTGGTTGGACCACTACTCAGGGTCTTAAAATAACTGAGGAGAAGGTGCTGCCTTTGTAATAACGTCTGCAAATGGTTTGACCTTCAGGTCTTCTCGGATGAGGACGTTAAATCGTAGGTCCTGTCTCCTATGGACCAAATCCACTTTTTATTTTTCCATTTCAGACCACGTGTCGATCCCTTGGGATGGTTTCTTTGTCCCTCGGTAGCACTTGAAAAGACACATTAGTATAGATGAGCCTCAAAAAACAATCATATTCTCAAGGGATTGACACGTGGTCTGAAATGGGAAAATATTACGCCCAAGTAGATTTGGTCTATTTCTTTCTTAACCTGTATATAGCTATTTCAAAAAAATGTTGACGGGGCGAACTGCGAATGGCGATTGAACGGCCGAAGGGAACTGTGGAGCAATAAGAATTTCTTCAGATTCATTTCTTAAATACCTAAGAATGCCTGCTGAAGATCTTCGCTGAACTGAGTAAAGGTATTTTTAGGTATTTCAGAAATGATTATGAAGAAATTCGTATTGCTCCACAATTCCTTTCTGTCGTGCAATCGCCAATCACCGATCGCCATTCGCCGTTCACTCCGTCAACCCTTTTTGAAACAGCTATATATTGGACATAGAACTTGCTGAGGTATTCGTATAACAGTAGGGGATTGTCTCCCGGTTCAACAGCCTAACCAAATTGGAGGTATAACCTACTAATCTACTAATTACTCACTAATGATGGTAGGGTGCGCGGCAGCCAATGGCGCGTTACTATGCATAAAAGGCCTCTCTAAATCATTTGTAAAGCACAGTGAGACCATGTAAAATGCGCTATATAAAAACCTCCCATTATCTGAGAAGATTTCGTATGACTGCGAAAAACTCGCGGTACGTAATAAAACTAACCCTAATACTTACAAATACATCATCCAACTAGCACCATAAAATGTCCATTTCGTAATTCTGGTCAAGCGGTTATCATCTAAAAACCTAAAGTAAAATACTATTAATAGACTAAAGCAGGACAGGCTTCAAGCTAAGGATAATCTACATTTTATGTGATTGTAACGTATGGTAAGCACTTTTATAGCTGGCGTCTTTTTATCAACACTAATTTAATGCGAAATGTGCTGGTTTTATGACAGATATGAAGTTATGTACACCACAGGGAACTTGTAGCCGATGCTGATTCTGTCCTCTTTTCTATGGTAATTAAGTGGAAAAAGGAAAAGTAATTGGAAAGAAAGCATGCAAAGTAAATAAAAAACTTCCCTCATCTTAGGAGAGTTTGTGGCCCTCGTTCCCGAATGCAATTAGAATTTAGGACTGAGTTGGTTCTTGTAGAGGAAGGAAAACCAAAGAACCCAGAAAAAGACCCTTAAAGCAAGCACAGGAGAGACTTAACAAAACTCTACTCACAAAATATAATTTCTACTGGCAAGAACTTACACGTATCCCATCCATGCAGTATTTTGGAAGGCCATATCTTCAATTTCCGTTAGGCCTGTATTCATTACAGCCCTGCGAACGATTACAAGTAAAAGTGCCTATTTCAAAGTCCGTAACAGGAATTTACTTGCGCAAGCCTTCTTTCTTCTCTCTCCCCCACCCCTGGAGGGCTGGTACGCAGACTAATAGTGCTCTCTTGCATTCTTGATGAACTAAGTTGTATGAGAATGAATTGCACAAACAAATACCTACAAAAACATCAGTTGACTTGTGTCTTGTAACAGCTTTTTGGTCATCCTTGTTAAAGGATTTTTACTTATGTCCCTGAAAAAGGGAAAGAACGCAAAGAATCTGGGACCGCGGAGCGTAATTTTTATTTTGGGGGGAGGGGGAGGGGGCTAAAGACCGCCAAAGGCGGGAGCAGCTAGCAGCTCAGCAGCTTAAGTTTGAATGTCCCTGAGAATGACACTAAACTTGAGATTACCTAAATTGATTCCAGTAGAATTGAAGGTTAGTTTCACTTGTGTTTCCAAAATCGTTATAACTTTAATACAAAAACGATCGTTATTTCGCTTCCTGGCCAATTGCGGACAAAATCGCGCCACCAAAATAATCCTGATTTGAATAAGTCGATAGAAACAACAGAAAGGTATCAGGTATGGTCTTGAAGATTGAGTAATTAGTAATTGCAGTTAGATTTCATGTAAAACTTGGGCATACTTTGTTGTCTCCCTGACTGAAACTATTACAAGAAATACAGACTTTTCGGCCAAACCTCTAGGCTTCTTCAATGTTGTTATAATGCGGCTAAATTGTTGTTGACGGCTAGAAGTTTAACCGAAAATTTGTATTTCTTTTAGTAGTTTAAGTCAGAGACAACAAAGCATACCCAGGTATCAGGTATAGTTGTAGCGCGCGAGGCGGGAAATGGCCCTGAATTAAGAAAAAGAGTCCTTCGCCATCAGCCAATCAGAACTCAGCAATTCTGTGTTAAGGACAAGAGCGAGAAATAGAGATTATGACATGTTAAGAGCTTGATATCGTTTTTATTCTCACGTTTTCCGTCACATCGCTAACGAGCGAGTGAGCCGATATCATACGGAAAACTCGTGAATAAAAATGATATCAAGCTTTTAACATGTCATAATTTGTTTATCACACATTAGGGTCGATATAATAATACAGAAAAATATTTTATAGTTAAAAATATCACTGGACAGTTTACCGTGTAGTGATATCGTATCGCTTCACTGATATGGACTTTATTCACGGCTTTATCACACAGATATCGACTCTAAATGTGTAATAAAGGAATGAATATCAAATCATTTACTTTAATTAGCTTACAAAAGATGTAGAGTGCTTTTTCCTTTGAATATGTTGTCAGGAATATGTTCCAGCTTGTTGCTACTCACATAGCTGAACCATTGATAAAGGCGAAAGAAAATATCAGTAAACGTTCTCTACAAGTCTCAGGTCTTTAGAAGCATACTCAGAGCCTCTTTACACGCTACAAAGTGAATCATTAAATCTTGGACAGACGATGCGACGTTGCCTGCGACATTGCTTGCAACAGGGAAATTGTACCGTGTGTCCACCCATGTGCGTGATGTCGCCGGCGATGTCGCAGAAGTAGAAACGAGTTCTACTTTTATGGATGGACACATGATGTCACCGCTGCAAGCAACGTCGCAGGGAACGTCGCAGGGAACGTCGCATCGTGTGTCTCCGAACCTTTACACGTTGTAATAGACCTTATTCGCTTGAGCGTATCTGTTTTCCCATTACAGGTCACGTGTCATTCCTTTGGGACTTTTTCCTTTGTTTAATGGTAACGCTTGAGAAGATACATTAATATGGATAAATTTCAAACAAAGAATCGTATTCCCAAGAGGTCTGAATTGGGAAAACATTACGCCCAAACGAATAAGGTCTATTGCACGCCTAGACATGGTCAGGTCCTACATTGAAAAGAGATGAAAATTGCATAGAGTTCGAGAACTGTCATTCCATGGACATTGTTTCTTTGTATCTTAGTAACGCTTGATCAATATGAATGAGTCTCTAACAAAGAACCGTAAGAGAATGACCACATGGTCTGAAATGGGTAAACATTGCGCCCATGGTTTTTTGGTCGAAAGCAAAGCCAAAAGGATTAAGAGCAACTTACAGTTCCCTCACAATACTCTTTTGAAATGCAAGAGGAGGGATGTTGGTAATCTTATTAAATCGTAAATCACTGAAAAAGGAAAGTTAAACTAGGAATAAATAGTAAATTAATAGGACCTATTCCTGCAGAAGAGACGCTGGGATAAGGATTTTTATCTAGATTCCCGCCATCCAGCCATGATGGCTGACATAAAAAGGAAGCCAAGGTTGAAGGCCAAATCTTTTGTTAACATTAACCAATATGGCGGCTATGACGTGACATGAATTCTCAGAATAAGCAGTACGGACCGACATAAATTAATTTGTTTAGTAAATGCTTACAGAATTTCAAGACTGTCAGAATTAAAAGATCCTTCTTCGATGAAAGAAATGCTGTTGTTCATCAAAATTCTAGAAAATAAAAATAAAATTATATTATTAAAAATTGTCTTCACGACAATCAAGATATTATATAAAAATTAATGTGACGTAAGTACGTTTCTGAACGATGCGCAATCGCAGATTCATTGACTTTGTGTTTTGGCGGAGACCAAAAGTAACGCGAGCGCGGAATGGGAGTGATGCAGTTCTTACTAAAAACAAGAGTTTTAAACTTTGTAATCCCAGGTACAGCGGTTTTTCTACCTTTCTCAAGATATTATAATACCGAATTTGATTGGCTGATAAAATAACAAAAATCAGAAAAATTAGTTTCGGTCTGAAAATCTAGTGCGCATGACTGAACTTGTGGCTTTCGTGGCTCGTGCTGATTGCAATGTTCGCACACTTGAGGAGGGGAGACTAGAAAAGCATGAATATAAATATACAATTACAATTTTTTAATTAAAGTAGTATAATTAAAGTATTCTCTCTTGACACCCGTTAGGCGGTTCGAAGAAAATGTAAAACTGAAACAAAATTATAAAAAAACTGATCAGTGTAATTTCAAGAAAACGAATTTACATAATAGGTCGGGAAGCTAAACTTAAATGACCGGCCAAACGGTGACATTTAAGAACTTCCTTACCCCATCTCCTTTGCTCTTTAATTAAGAAATATTGCTACAGTATGCAACAGATTATGTCACAATGGCGAATAATACTTGTTTTAAGCGATTTGAGGGGAAAAAGATATATAGGTGGCAGAGGCGGGATAACATTTTCAGTCCCCCTCCCCTCCCCCTTACTTTTCATTTCGTTCCGCCGCCACTGAAAAAGGAAAACACATTAAACTTACAATAAGAATCCGACTGGAAATGTGTTTGGTTCAAATTGGCTAATGAAGTTATCTGAAAGGTCACTTTTAAAAGAAGCAAAGAGAGTTTAGAGTAAAAAGTACTTGATCTTGTCCTCTAATGTATAAATTAATAGCCTTTTTGCAAATTCGCTTGGATGATCACGAAACAATGGTCCCAAGTTGAGACTGAACTTGATTCTTTTGTTTATCAATGCTAACCCCCCCCGACTTGAAACCATTGTTTCGTGATTATCCGAGCGAATTCGGGAAAGGTCTATTGCTTTCAAATGAGGCATTTTATATAAGGGGCAGGTCATTCTTTATATATTAGTCCACCGGTTCTTCGAGCACTTTATGCATTATCGGCAAATCAACGCTTCACTAGCACAGTGTACTCGAGAAAGTGCTAGTGCAAAAGCAGGGGAGGTGCGCATCTCTATTGTGATGAGCGATTGGCAGTCAATTTTTGATTTAATATCATTTGCTTTTGGTGCTCGAGTCTTCGTCATAAATGGAGCACCCCCCTTAAAAATCCTGGATCCGTCTCGGAGACGGATAATGACTTGTGATAAATCATTTTCAGAACTTCTGCGGTATTCGTCCTGGATCATGCCTTCGTCAAATATTCAAAGTGGCTAGTACGTACATGATGGAAAGCAACCGAAGATCAGTGAACGATCCATATTTGATAAAGTGGATTTTGTTTCGAGGTAAATATCTGCAAGGACAAACAGTTTAGAGATGACTAATCACGTATTGATTGGCTTTAGTTGTAATGTCTATCGTTGTTTTGTTTGATTTTTCCTCGAAGCTCCAGCCCACCCACGTCGCCATCTTGGTCTTCTCTCCAAAAATATTATGAAACGTAAGTGCTACATACAGGCGACTGAGGCATTTTAATCCCTTGGTGGATTCTTTTGTGATATTTGTAACCAGATTATCAGCCATATAAAGAATCCTTAAAGTTTCAGAAGAAGCATTAATAGATGGAGGAACACAAAAGCCTGTAGTTTACATTATAATTTTGTTGCGCCACTTTCCCCTCTTATCTTCCATAAACTCATACGATTCCCTTCAAAGCATGTACAGATTTTTGTATGAAAATTTATAATGAAGTGTACTCATGTAATATAGTTAGGTTTTCGCTTTAATTCCACAACTCAACTTCCGAGCAACAATGTGGTCGCTAGATTAGTCCCGCGTTGCTTGGCACGCGATGTCCAGGTTACTACAAATATAATGACCGTTCCCTTGCCCTCCCCTTCCCCCCTCCCATTTACATTCAGCTTTCATTTAATAGGCCACTTTGGAGTTCTTGAAAATGATGCATGAACGCGAGGCTGGGATTCTGGCTTGGATTCTGGCCAACGCGCGTCCGCACAAACTATGGGCAAGAAGTTTTAAAAGCAAAAGGTTGATAACTTTTGCTCCATTCTCTATTGTTCTAATAATTCAAGAACAACCCTTAATTTGTCCAGAATCCAAACCTCGTTTTCATGCGTGCTTAATTCGTTAGCGTGCTGCCAGGTATAACAAAAATGAGCTATTAAGGTGACTGGCTGCTATTGAAAAAGTATTTAATTTTTTTAAAAATAGAGATGATTTTAACGTAAATAAAATGCTGATTTCAAATTTGAAAAGAAAAAAGAGATGTCTCGAACTTGTTCTCGAGATACTTAAGCTTGAATGGATGGATGTTTATAAGTTTTTGATATTGACTTTAAGTTAAAAATATGAAAATACCTGGATTTGGCATACTTCGTTTGACCATCGCCGGAAAAAGTCTCGTCAAGTCGATCAGAAATTCGTACAAATGTTCACCTTTCAGAAGTTTAAAATTTCTTAAAAATTTGATATGGCAGAGATTTTTAGGAGTTTTTTTGAATAAGCAAATAAAAAGTATAGGGTCCTCGAGCAAAATGTGAAGGTTTTGCCCTCTTGAAGTTCAAAACTTGTATGGTTCTTCAATTTTTTTTACCAGTAGAATCTCGAAGGTTATCACAGTAAGACTCAGGGGTTATCATGCGCGCGCATGCTTATGGGCTCGGAATCTCGATTCAATAGTAGACAGTCACCTGAAAGACCAATTCCTTAACATTAAATTCAACTCACAGCTGATATTGATAGCAAGTCAATGCTATTGCTCCTGGTTCTATATCTGCTAGGCTTGTTATAAGATTCCCATTGAGATTCCTTAGATAAATACAAAATCAATTCTTATTTCTTTCATTACGAACTTGGAAAAGAGAATGAAAATTTTTACCTATTTACAGAATTTTTCAAATTCGAAGACAAATTTTGATATTAATCTCTTTAAGGCTCGGACACACGATGCGACGTTCCCTACCACCTTGCTTGCAACGGGGAAATCGCACCGTTTGTCCACCCGTGCAACTGCTGCGCGCGACTTCGCAGAAGTAGAAACGAGTTCTACTTTTATGAGCCTTTAAGCCACGGCTTCACGAGCGATTTTTAGCTTGCACTGGTGACGCGATTTTTTTAAAATCACCAACGCGCGGGATGGCTACACGAGTGACAGATGCTGGCAACAAATGCTGGCGAAAACGGCCGCCCGACGTGGGGACTTGGTTCTGTTAACAAATTTGATTTCATTCTCGCACCTTATTGGCTGAATAAACTTTAGTCGCGTCGCGAGTACAAGGGAAAAGTTGCTGAGTGGCTACACGAGCGACAAAGTCCACGAATACTTTGCTAAAAATTCAACTCAATTAATTTCTCGCAACTTTGTTTGGCGATTTTTTCAGCTGTCGCGTCGCCTGTGCAAGAGTGGCTACACGTGCGATTTTCCCGCGCGTTAGCGATTTTAAAAAATCGCGTCGCCAGTGCACGCAAAAAATCGCTCGTGAAGCCGCGGCTTAAGACATATGACTTTTTTAAAAACTTTATTAAACGCAGAATACAAAAAGCTGTCATTATTTACATTGAAGCTGTGTAAACTTTTTATGTACTACTAAGTATTTTAAATTCACAATATCTATACCTGGTGATTACAAAATGTACTGCCATTTCTAATGTAAGTCTCAAAATTTTATTTTTGCTGCAAAACTAGTTCTTTACTGCTGTATTTGCTATAAAATCAAAACCTTTCAAAATATGCATAAAGGTATGCGTATACATTCAACGTGGAGATTTGCGCTGTCAAGCATTGGTCAGATAAACAGCATTACATATACTTACAAGTAGTTAAGCCATTTATGTTTGGCAAAGATATCCTTCGGAAGTCTACGAATCTCAGCTCTAGACATCGTGCTGCATGAGTACATGGAGAAAAAAGAGAAAGAGAGATGTTTCGGCATAATGATAGACTTTAATCAGTCTGGCTTTAGACCAGATTTCGTATGACTGTGAAAAGCTCACGGTACAAACACGGTCAAGG
>JAAAQI020153176.1:0-10525 GCA_011800005.2 Stichodactyla mertensii | reverse complement strand
AAAAACAGTGGATTCTCTCTTGCATAATGTTTTCTACTTGTTCTAAACAGTAAATATTTTAAAAGCAACTGCTGGGATGCGGGACACGTCAGACCAAGTTCTCACCAAAGAGCAATCAGCCAATCAGTATCATGATGGGCACGGATGTACAGACGTACAGACATACAAAAGTGACGTATACTCAAGCCATGAAAAAACAACTTGATGGGTTACCATTTTTTCTAAAGTATGGTGCTCTGCTCACCTGGGCCTTCAGCCCGTGCGGGAACTGTACTAATAATTAATGAGGCCAAAACAACAGAAAATTTTAAGCCTGGACAAGCTTGTATATCTCATACAGGATCATCCTGATTTGCATAAACTTTAAAGCTGATTTTCTTAGCCCAATTTACATGTACGTTTAATATTTTAGTCAAACATGATCTAGCTAACCTAGACATATCATAAGCAATATGCAATATGCGTGGCGATATTGTATATGATCAACGATCTCTTGCCTGCTGCTTGTGCTTGTATATCGGATACAACATCGTCAATCACACTGTATACAGCTATTTCAAAAAGGTTGGTGAAGGTTGTTGCAGCTTGCAGCTTGCATACCAAGACTGAAATACACTGTTTCCTCTTGTGAAAACCTTCAATAAACCAAATAACCCTCCAGTGTAACTCTTCGGTATATAGAGGCAGCATATTTTCTTCTGCATGTACTGATAACAATATTTACATATAATTCATAGTGCATGCAAGATGCAAGATGCAACAAAACCTGTATATTACAAATTTAACCACCTTCAAAAGAGCTTTATAACATAGCTAAGATATAATGCGCTCTCTGATTGGCTGCCTACCTATGAAAAAGAAATGATGGTTTATGGTGATAATGCGTAAATCTAGTTCTGGATGCACTTGGATAGTTGGGAGAGTACTCTGGAAGTTAAAGTTGCTCTTGGCTCCACCTTGAGCAACTCTTACGTTACCATCATACTCTCCTAACTATCCAAGTGCATCCAGAACTAGATTTACACACACTGAACATTAACTATCCCTGAACTTAATTTCTTAATTTTTAAGTTATTATTTGATTATTGTTTTTCTTAGTCTCCTTTAAAGTGTATATAACCCCAAATTTTAAAAAAATACAAAGAATCTGCAGAAACTAGAAATATGATTTTCGAAGTTAGAATGTGATTCTGAATAAAGGGGGAATTTTTATAGATTTTTTAATATTTATTTTCAGTGAGGTTGGCCGGGCATCATTCTGATTCTGAATGGAGCTATCTTTCTGATGAATGTGATTACAGCTGTTTTCCTTATGACTTGTTATCAAACTCCAGAGAATGAAAATTGAACATTTTGCCAAACGAAAAAGACGAAAATAATATGCTGGTTGTCACGCTATAGCACGTCTTAGAGTAAACGAGCTGCTTGCTGGAGATAAATGACTTTGTAAAAATATAAGAGATGTAAACTTACACAAGCAGCTCCAAAATCCCTTGGATGGAATTGATCCTTGTACTAACTGGCAAATATGTAAACCTTCTTGATTATTCTATTCATATTTGTTGGCGTTCAGATAAGAACTTTGTCGTTCTCGCAATATATACTTAGATTTAGAGCAGCAGTTACAAACAAAACAGTTTGTGACCTTTGCTCTCACTGGTGTTATTTTACTTAAATGTCAGTCTTCGAAATTATCATCAATAAATTTGGGGCTGCACGCTCTATTCTTAAGCAACAGGTTGATCTATTGCTGTCTTCAAAGTTCACAGAGATTTATTTGATCAGACGGTAAAGGAAAACCCACTTAGATTATTCAAAAAATAAATCAAGGAATCATTTTATAAGGTCGGTTGCTTAGATAGTGTGTTGGAGCACTATCTTGTTGCTGTCATCAAAGCAGACACCTTACCCTCAACTAGTGATGTCAAGGATTACTTGCCCTCAGTTTTTTTTCTCCCGGCCTACCTGACACAGGGCACCCAAAATGCCACTTTAAAACTTAAATTGCGGGCACACAATTTATCCGATCAACTTTATATGTATATCATTTGAATGCTGAGAATACACAGAATTTGTCTAGAATGGTCCTTAATTTGGGGTTATGTGCACTTTAATGCTATAATAGATTTTAGATTATTATTAGAAAATTTTATTTTTAAGTATATTTTAAATATGTAAATATGTAATTCAGCCAAGTTGGCTGCGAAGTATTTTAATAAAGTATCTATCTATTTATAATGCGATGAAATAAATTCCAAGATAGTTAAATTTAGAAAAAGAGCAAGACAAATACTCGACGACTTAGGTTAGGGTTTCTTAATCTTCTTCCTTAAAGATTCACAATGTTTCTAGCCATTCCTGAGAAATCCTTCCCAGTTGGAAATGTAAAAATCAACAATGAAATAAAGTTTGTAAATATAAATAGGAAGCAAGACATGTTTCAAGAGTTTACAGTTTGGTAAGTTGAGGAGCACAAACAGAATTCATCATCATGACTCAGTATTTCTTGTCATGTCAAAGTGATTGCTCATACGTTTTCAAGTTCCTTTATACATGTTATTATGATTAGAGCTTTCAATATAAGAAAACACTGGAGATTTATTTAGAATTGAAACTCATAGAAATACGAAAGTTAAGTCAACAACATCGGTTCATGTTCGCGTGTTACAAGTCAGTCACGTGGATCAATTTGACTGATAAGTACAACAACACTTGTTCAAAGAGGCCTGTTTCAGCTTATTTTATATATTTTCTAGCTTAACTCGCCTGGAACTATTTACAAATATTACCAAGGGTAATGACTTCTTTTGATTTCTGCAGGCTGTTTGTCATTTTGAGGTCCATGACAGCCAAAATGATATTTTTCAAATTTCTCAGAAAAACATTGCTCTTAGGAGAAACAAACCACACCACATTTCACATCTAGTTAGGGACTACTTATGAACAAAAATGTGAGAAATCAATTTTTGTGTTTGTGCAGCCATATGCTCGATACTTACAGACATTCTCTTAACTTTCAGGGTGTGGGCATAATTATTGCTTTCCCCCACTGTTGTGGTGTTTTTAGAGGTAAGAAGTGGTATTTCTCAGTGTTTTTTTGCTGTTTGACGTATTTGGTGTTGAGACAAAGTCTATAGCTATTTCAAAAAAGGTTTACAGGGTGAACGGCAAATGGTGATTGGCAATTTCACGATCAAAAGGAACTGTGGAACAATAATAATTTCTTCATATTCATTTCTAAATGCCTAAACAATGCCTGCTAAAGATCTTTGCTGAATGGTGCAGGCATTATTTAGGAATGAATATGAAGATATTCATATTGTTCCTTTTATTTTTTCATTTGTCCTGTCAACTTTTTTTGAAATAGCTATATACCGATAGGAAGAAAATCGAGAAAAGTGGCTTTAGAAGGGCTTAACAAGGCTATAAACTACTCACATCAAAAGGAAATAACTACTACATGTATGATGGTATCCCAAAATCAAGGTAAGATTTATTCTATTTTTGTTCACTTCTTTTTCGATCTTTTCCAATTCTAAATCACTATGAATATTCATGTCAGCCTACTAAAGCCATGCTTGGGCTACTTGTGATATTGTATATCACTTTTTAACTTTACAACATATCAAACCTTACTCAGGATGTCTTGTTCTAACTAAATCTGCTGGGAAACTCTTTCTAGGTCGTGGGTTGGGCGAAACCCTAGTTTTTCGGTTTCTGCTACCGGACTAAGTAACATTTGAGGTTACTAATTAGTACATTTAAAGTAAAGAAAATCAAAAGTAATTAGAAAAATATAATAAACTAATTAGTCAGTTAAGACTGATGTAAGTAATCTTATAGACTAAGCTTACATGGCTTGATAAGGCAGTAAGATGTACAGTTTAGTCTATGAACACATACCTTTCCAGTTCTTGGCCATTTTAAACATGTTAGCAGCTCGAACATACAGGTCTGCCGCTTCTTCAAGCTTAGAGGCGCCCCTAAAAATACTCCACTGAATAAATATCAAAATAGTTCTAAAGTGACTTCAAATTTGACACTAAGTTAAGACGACATCAATTTATACCAAGGAACTCACCCAAATAATCCACCGAAAAATCCTTGGGAAGACTTCACTTTCTTTTCAGCCTCTAGTATAAGCATTGCACCTTTATCCTCATTAGACATGGTTAGTGTTTTCGTGATTTAGAGTTTCCAATTTTTAGTGAACAGTATTCAAAATAGATCTAATACTAACCTAAACCTCTACATTCACCACATTCGCCAAGCAGCAACCATTAGTGTTGACGTCATACTCTACTGAGCCTGCAGTCAATTTTACGAATTTTACTTGTACCCAGTCTTTCAATCAGAAACAGAAGGTTTTCCTCCAATTCCTCCATTTTCTCTGCCTCTTCAACAAAATGGCCAAGGATGAAATCAAGTCATTTGAGGTTACAGACCCTAGAAAATCATTTGCAGGCTATACATTATATAGAGTATCGGCTAAGGTAAGGGTCTATATTGCTTGTGCTGCATGATAGTTCAGAATCGAATTAGGCAAAAGTTAATCGAATCGTTAAACATGAAGTGTGCCCCTCTAGCCCCCATTAATGATTTCATTGTTTCATAGACAAAACCGAAGACTTCAAAACTTCAAAATCTATTTTCTACTCGCATGTTGATTGGATTCTTCAACGAGTACCATAAATAGCCCGGCGTAGGCAAGCGATGAAATCGATGATTGATAACAATCGATTACATTCGATAAAAATCGATGCTGATTAATCGACTAGTATCGGGAATCGATGGCCAATCGATGCCACGAATATCTGTGACGTTCCGTCGATTGTCATCGATTGTCCGTGTTTTGTCGATTGCTATCGATCGATAATGTTTCGCCTTTTTCAGGCCTTTTGCTTTGTTTTGATAGAGATTGACACACTTATTTGAAGTATTTCTTGGCTGAATATCAACTTGTAAAAGCCTCGTCTCACTCAGAACGACTTAATTTAGTATTGGCACAAGTTTAGCTTGTAAATGTCCCAGCCGTCCCCGTTCGTTGACAACTTTAAATGCGTTTCCTCGCGAGCCTCTCTTTTTTGTTTGTGCTTGGAAGTTCCCCCCCCCTGCTCGACCCTAAAAGGACAGCATTGGTATCCCTTGATGTCGCAGCGCACACGTACAATGACGTTACTTTCGCTTGAAGCCGACATTTTACCCACAATATTAACGTAAACGATAAAAAACTATACATATATCTTCGTGATCCCCGTCTTTTAAGATCGGGCAAACCTCAGCAGTTTTTCAAACGCTTGGAAAAACACCGCTGACAAAGGAGGAATTTATAATAGAAGTAATTAAGGGAACGACGACGGAAGAAGAATGTTTAACACGTGAAGGTATTTTATCGATTCCAGGTGCTTTATTGTTTGGTAGATACTTGATAACTCCTTCAACGTCGGAGCACTTTACCATCTCAAAGACAAATTGTTTGAGATTGGGTGCTCCCTTGGGACAAAAGCCGGTTGTAGAGATGAATAATTGAATTTGCTGGCTAATGACTGGATTTTGTTCTCTGTTGTTTCTCCAATTGATGTGAAAAATTTATTAAACCTGTTTGCCACAGTCTTATCATCTTCTATATATGATCTAGTGTTAGCTGTCTTTGGTATGCATAATCGTATTGTCTTCCACATGCCATTTGTGTTACCGGCATTTCGAATAATTTGTCCTCGACAAATACTCTTTGAGCTAAATGTAGTTCATATTTCACGTTGAAAGTTTCTATAGCCCGCCCAGGCAGCAGCGTCTTTAGTAGATCTTGCTAGTTTCTGCCAATGATCCCTAGTTTTCATTAATGCACGAATATTGTCATCAATAAATGGAAGTGGTCGAGTTCTCACTTTTACGTAATATATAAAGTATGAGCTAGAGACCTTTATGTGATATTTAAAATGGCGAGCCGTAGGCGAGCCATTTTATGCCCATTAAGGTCGACTGCGAATACTTTATATCACTTACGAAATGTCTAGAACTATATTTTCATGTTGTACTAATTTTTAAAATGAATTAACCGATTTTGGCCGAGAAAATCCAAGTTAAAGTGGAATGCAAATGAGGACGATTCTTTATCTGATTTAAAAACTCCGACACGGTTATGATTTTCTATTGTGTTTTGCTCATTAATTATTCATGAATTTTTTAATGTTTTGATAGGTGCATGTTTATCCAAAATTTGATTAAATAGCTGGTTAAAAGCGTATATCTTATCCTCTACATCGTCTAAAATATCAATCACAGACCAGGGAGCATTTGAAATATCTTGAAGCAATGCATCTTTATCATAGTGTTTAAAACTTCTAGTAGACATATTCTAGTAGACACTTAGTCGAACACACTTGAATTCATTTATTACAAAGGCACAAACACCTTCTCCAGATTTATTGATTCTATCCAGTCGAAATAGTGTAAAGCCAGGAAATTCTACTTCTAAATCCGACACTGTAGCGTTTAACCATGATTCTGAAATAGTAAGAATATTCAATTTATGTCACTTCGCTAGATCTCTCAGGAGAATGTAGTGTTCCCTCTTCTTTAGCGAACGAACATTTAAGTGAGCAATATTTATACAGCGTCGTTTACGATTCTTTTGAGTTCCCGAATTATTATTTCTACTAACGCTCATGCCAGGATTAAGTTCCACATCTCCTGATAATACAATTCTCCTCAAAGAATAAGCAGCCATTGAGTTAGGATAATATAAGATCTATCTATTTTCTTTCAACCATTAACCCCAGCTTGAGCTGTAGAAAGGATCGAAAGTCTTGAATTATGAATGGTGAATTGCTACTTAAATTTTAGACCAATCAGAATGATTTGTTTCAGAAAGGACCTATTTTCTAAGAGGTAGGTGAAAATAAAAGCCAATTAAATTTTATAATTTTCGATCCCAATGAGCAGTATAAAATGAACAGATCACCGCAATATTCTCAGTGCTCTGAACTAACTCTGAAAGTAAAGGTTTGAGAAATGTCGGCGCCCAAAGACCGCACACCAAGAGCGACGCCACGAAAATCTACTCTGAACTCACCAGGATCTTATAAATTGTCAAAAGCTACCTCTTCAACCAGTCCATCGACAGGGGTTCCTCCTTCACGCACGCCAACGCTGGTACAATCCACAACGAAACGGCCTCTGTTCAAAAAGAAAAGCGACTTCAGTCCTGGTGATGATTTCGATGCCAAAGTGTTACTACTCGAAGAAACGATGATAGGCTACGTTCACAACCTGTCAAATCCAAGACGCAATAAAGGGAACACCATGGATTGCTGTTCGTTTGTTCTCCAAACTTCAGCCACCGACACTCGAGAAGCTCTACTCTATTCAGCACACAAAAGACCGCTACTGCTAGAGAGTCAAAACACAGACAAGTGTCAGTGCTAAGATTGTCATACTCCTAGATGGACAAGAACTGGTTTTAAAGATAAAGATGGATCAGGATGTACTTATATATAAATAAATATATTTGAAGATGTAATCTCTATGGACGACAACACCTTAGCAAAGAAATTACTATTTGTTTAGAATTTTACTATCATATACAATACTGAAAATTTCAGTGTTTCAGATATCAATGTCTAGCCTGCAATTTTCTTCTGTTGTGAGTTTAAGTGTTCACGGTATTTTAGTTGGAATAAGACATCCTGAAACTGTTTATTTAGAACCATATCAACTTGTTAACTACAAGTTCAAATGACAATAATACACATTCAAAGATAATTCAGTTCGTGTTAATTTGTAGCTATCACTAAAGTTAGATCTAGCTCGGTTACACGGGGTTTTTTTTCTGTTGTTGTTTTACAATAGATATTTGTTTGACTCCAAGAGTTTCAAATGCTTGTTGAGTTCAAAATAAAAATGATTTTGAATATGTACTCGTGCTATTCTGAAAGGAAGAAAGTCATTGTTTACATTGTAATACTAGTGATGTTGTTCTTTGAATAGCTAAAATTATAATTGCTGACACCTAATCGCAAAAGCGTCAAATTATAAAATATACTTTATGAATATCAAATAATTTAATAAAAGACTATAAGATTGGTTAAGCTTGAGTCACCTTTTTTGCGACTTCCACTGAGGAGTCCTTATCTCTGCAGAAAAAGTTTTGCTTGGGGCTACACAAAATCTGATGAAAGGGATACATACCAATACCCTACATATATCTTATTGTCTCAACACAGGAATACCAACACAAGGGGAAAACAACAGAAAGCTAGGGAAGCCCGAGTTCACGCAATTATGCGTCTAGTTCTAAATAAAAAGAGATTTGCGAACTCTTTGGGCAGATTTTGGGACCCACGAATATGTAAACTGTAAATTGAACTTACATTTGGTAGTGATGATGAAATGCATTGCATTTCTAATCGAAAAACGGCAATCAGGACCCAATATAAACTTTGTAAAGTTTTAAACGAGGGTACTTTTCGGGATCTAGTCTTTATTGACTGTACTCACTAAAGACTAACTGAAGAACTGACTCTACTAAGTGATTACATGGGTATTTATAGGCATCTTATGACGTGTCAATATTCAATCTAACTGTATTGATTACTTAAAGATATTTCGTCGAGCATGCGCAGTAAGAAATAAAGGTTCTAGGAACGAGATTGAGGTTTTTACTGGGATACCTGTGGCATACCAGTCTCGAAAAGCCTCGCGTATCTCCGCCGTCGTCGTCGTCGTCTGTGACACAAAATGGAAAAGTTGCGCAATAACTATCCCAGTAGCCTTTGTAGGCAATGCGATAGAGGGTTCCCATAAACAAAGTAACTCCAGACAGATGTCAACGCTGTCAAGCACATTATGAATGTTAATCAAAGTTTGGTTGTGGGTGGAGTGGGAGTCACGTGACAAGTGAAATCTAGTAAGCATGCGTGCGCGCATGCTTTGGAAGCCGCTGTGTTAGCATTTCATAGAAATAAATTTACTGATTGAAACTAAACGTTAAGTGCCTAAAGTCGAGTATCAGCCCGGGGGGGGACCCCCGTTATAAAAGGGGGCGGGGGTCCTCGTCGGAAATTCTGAAAATGACCCCTAAAAGGGACCTGTATTTTGAGATGATGGGCGTAGCAGTGATGAAATTTCACCCCTAAGAGGGACCAATCAATAACGTATCATTTTGGTTTGGTTTCTCGATCCCGCCCCCTTAAATAAGGGAGTTCTTTTATAAGGGATTAAAATATAATCAGTCTTTGAAAAGAAGCATTGTTGTTGATCTTATACCCTAAAAGGGACCATAAAACTTAGCTGGTGGGCATTCTCGTCATTATCACCCTAAGCGGGATCAAAACACTGATTTCAAACCCTAAAAGGGACGACGAAGACCCCCGCCCCCTTTTATAAGGGAGTCCCTCCCGGGAGTATCAGGTTAAGTGTCAAGCTATTTTAGGAATAGATGCTTCCTAACTGGATAAGATCTATTCGATATCGAAGTCCGTAGAAATTGTACACAAGATATCTGGCCCTAGGCTTCTTGAAAATCATTTTAATTTCATATGAAAAGCGAGGGAAGATAAACAAGAACTGGAGCGGTCCGAGTCTTTGGAGTTTTAATTTGGTTGAAATCAAAAGAACAAGACAGCGTTGACCAAGCAAAGGTTGCTGGACATCTTGCTCACTATTTCTCAACAATTGCAGACAGAATTGGAAGCGACGATGTCCAAAACACTTCAAAGGAAGATTTTAAAAACCACAAATCTGTGAAGGAGATATCGATGAATCTGAAAAATGAGGGAGATGATCAATTTGAATTTATATCACTGAATTGTAAGGAAATACAAGATACATTGGAAAATCTAGATCCTAATAAAGCAACAGGCTACGACAAGATTAACACAAGGATACTCAAGATTGGAGCCAAAGAAATAGCACCTTCACTGGCAGGTATTTTCAATCAGAGCATTAGAAATGGATCGTGGATAACACAGTGGAAAAGAGGAGAATGGGTGCCTGTGTATAAAAAGGATGATAGACAGGAAGACGAGAACTATAGGCCCATCACTGTACTACCCTGTGTCGATAAAGTGTTTGAAAAGTTGTTGGGAGGACAAATCTCTAAGTTTATGGATGCACGATTCCATGAAGCTATCACCGCTTATCGTCCTCAGAACAGCTTTAAAACCACACTTTTAAGATTGGTTGAGAATTGGAAAGTTGAGCTTGATGGTAAGAAATCTGTAGGAGTTTTATCCTCGGATATGAGCAAAGCCTTCGATTCTGTATATACACCTTTATTGATTAGCAAGCTTAAGGCATATAATTTTTCAGAATCTTCTATAAATCTGGTCCGAGCATATTTCCATCAAAGAGAGAACCGGGTTAGAATGGGTGCAACGACAAGTGATTGGAAAACCGTGGTAAAGGGATGTCCTCAGGGCTCAACGTTTGGATCTCTGATGTGGAATATCTTTAATAATAATAATAATAATAATAATAATAATAATAATAATAATAATAATAATAATAATAATAATAATAATAA
>JAAAQI020153165.1:0-10526 GCA_011800005.2 Stichodactyla mertensii | reverse complement strand
ACATTCTCTCAAATGCAATGCAACTCAAGTACAGCCCAATTAGTATCCACGAGTTAGCCAAAGGGCTCATTTGATTCTATCCTCGATAAAACACACTTCCGGCGTTAACGCGCAGGCTAAACTCACCACAGGCAGCCCAAGCAATCATCTTATGCAATAGATCATAATGGATTGAAAAAATTATAAAATATGTTTGTAGTAAACTTGAACTGATCTCCGTTAAGTTGTCCTTGATAGTATGTAGATCCTTTCTAGCTGGTTTTTAGCCGTTTCAGCCACTTGGAACGGCTAAAAACCAGCTAGAAAGGATCTACATACTATCACTGACAGCTAAACACAGAGATTAGTTCAAGCATAGGTAGCCCAAGCAATGTATAATTATGCATATTAATGAGTTAATTTATGAAGTCCTAGAGAGAAAACAACTACTCTAGAGACTTTCTGGAAGAACATTTTTCATAAATCCACTCCAGCTTTCTACAACGGTCAAATTGAACCAAAAATTCAAACGTCATTTTCTCGTAAAACAGAACCTCTGAAGTGAATTTATGAAGTCCTAGAGATAAAACAACTACTCTAGAGACTCTCTGGAAGAAAAGATTTTCATGATATTACATTTTCGAGAACTTTCAAAACGCTTTTTAACGATCACGAAATAAAATTTTCAAATTAGCTAATTAATATGCATAATTATGCATTGCTTGGGCTACCTATGCGTGTAATCAGATATCTTGGTATGTTGTACACGAACTTTTGTGTTATCTACACAAACTGTGTATTGATAACAACTCAAGACACGAACTCAGATATTTCATCACTCGGTAGCTTTTATATTTTTGACTGGCGGCAGTGAAAAACTAAATTCCAACGGGCAGTTCGCAACAAGCAAGCTCGCAGAATATTGAGAATCTCAGTAAAATGATAAATTGTCCTTTTTACAGTATCTCGAAACTTCTTAAATAAAACTCATAAACCTTGTCAAATCAACATTATTTTCGGCGACTCCAATTCACATGTCAAACTTGATAGTTTTTCGTTTCAAACGAGATATAACTTATAAAAACAAGTTTGGCGCGTCACACTTCACGGTTGCTCGCAAGTGCTAGTATTTGACCTCTGAAATCGACATCTATCTTATCAAACCACATATCTTGGCGTTGTTTATAGAAAAATGGTGCAAAAAATTGTTTCTAATTTACGGCAAAAAGAACTTTTCAAAAACCCAGAGCCATAAACTTAGTTTTTCGTTATCGTGGCTCACCTAGAGACATGGCATGGCTCACGTTTATACTATGCAGTATTGAAGAACGTGTCCTTCCCCTGCAAAACATCTGTATGGAGTGCATACCATATATCTGTGAAAAAGTTAACTAACAAAATTGTACAAATTAGTGCAAAGTTTTGTAATCGCCTTTTCAATATCGATACGGCTACTGGGTTCGAGTTGGGACCGCAAAGCAGGCATGGATTGTTCGGAAGGACAGAACATGTTTATATAAAAGCGATATATGTGTTTATACTGTTTACCAAGTGAATTAATAAGATACCTCATCATTATAATTAATATATTCCTAGCTGCAATAACAGCTTCAGAAATTCTCCAGAACTCCACTTCTACAGGATAACGAAAAATGAAGTTCAAAGAATGAGGAAGGAACATTCTGAGGAAGGAAACGCTGAATCTAAATTCTGAAGTTCAGTACTCGAGTTTGCTCAGCGCACTTTGAAGGAGGGGAAAAGTTAAGCTGTAATCATCTCCCAACTTTTTCCCTTGGACAAAATTAACACCAAAAAGAACCACTTGAGGGGACAACATCTCGGCAGAAAATCTCAGAAGAAAATACGAGGAAAATCCGAGAGACGAACGAACAACACGTCGAATTCCCTGCTAACGGCGTTAACAATGACATCGAACTAAACAACACAGACTGTCAACAAGCTACTGAAACTATGCTTTCTGGTCGAGATATTGACAGAATTCTAGAGATTTCTGGCAATATAGGAGAAGAAAACAAAATGCTTCAGTCTGAGGTTTAGTTGGTCTAGTCGTTCGTTATTCCATGTCGTTGTTTAACGCCGTTAGCAGCGGATTTGACGTGTTGTTCGTTCGTCTCGGATTCTACTCGTTCTTTTTGCCAAAATGCTGTCTCCTTGAGTGGTTCTTTTTGGTGTTGATTTTGTCAAGGGGAAAATAGTTGGGAGATGATTATGGCTTAACTTTTCACCTCCTTCAAAGTGTGCTGAGCAAATTCGAGTAGCTTCAGAATTTATCTTCAGCGCTTTCGTTCCTCAGAATGTGCTTATAAATCTTTCTTTGAACTTCATTTTTCGGTATCCTGTAGAAGTATAGCTCTGGAGAACCAGAAACCAAACCGTGTTTACATACTCTCATGCAAACACACCTCTCAGCCAATCAGAATGCACCTAGTGGCTGTGGTTCCACTAGAGCTTTACATGAGCGTTGTTACAGCGCTGTTTTCAAGACACGACTTTACAACGGTGTTCCACTAGAAAGTCTAGATATGTTGTAAACATTATTAACAGTTGAGTAGTATTTACCGAAAAAATGGATTAGGTGATGTTAAGTTTGTTTTGTCAGTTTTCCATTGATTCTTCGGGCTCTTTGAATATTCCTTTGTAAAAATGTGATATTTTATCGAGCTGGATTTTCCAGTAAGATGCTTGCTTTGAGTTATTGTTAAAGTCAGAATATTGCAAATCAATCGAGGCCGACATTCACAAGCAAAATTGTTGCACATCTTTGTTTTCTAGACTGTGATTGGTTTGCCTTAATTAGTGGTTAGATAAACTCCACATAAACCATGCCTTTGAGAGTTGTAAATGCGTTGTAATTTATCCTTTGAAAATGCTAGGTATCCCTGGCAACAAACAACGACAACGACTCATTGATTTTACCCGGTTCCATTAGAAATGCCTTGACAGCGTTGTAACAGCGTTGTAAACTGCGCTAGTAGAAACACAGCCAGTATCTAGTATATTTTATAAATTCCAATCGAACGCTGGACTGTCGCCACTGTAGATCACACCTTCTAGAAGGAAAAAACCATGTACTTGAGTGGCCTTGAAGTCTCAGATACAGAGACGTCGCCGACCTTTCTGCCTGATAGAGCTCGCTGGTCTTCGCCCATTGACGCAAACAAACCAAATCAATCGCCTATTGAGGCAACTACCACCCGCTAAGCAGAACTAAAGACAGAGACATACGCACCCGAAGCTCGCAACATTCCACTTTCTACACAGTAGAAACGACTACAATACTCGTACAAATGTATTTAAGTTTAACTTTCTGCTTAGATCAGTAATTGATTGGAACTAAATCTAAATCAGTCAGTAATTAATTTATCTACAAATCCAGAGGGATTCAAATTAACCCTGGAGCAAAATGTTATTTAGATAATTGATTATTGACCGTCCGATGTACAATATATTTCTTTTAGAGGCAGCACAATAAAATTAGTGAAGTGAAGTGAAGTGAAATAAGATGACCTCCCAAAAGCTTAGCTAGCACAGGAACTTCGCAGTGAAACCAAAGGGAGCTTCAGATAAAAAGATACAGAATAATAAGAAGAATAAACCACGCTTTTACTAAATAGAAAGTTTATCATAAAGAAACCGGCATCACAAAACTTTTAAATGAAAGAACAAAATTATACATTATTACACGAAATAAGCTTAAGTGCAACTCGTAAAGTTTTTAAACTACCATTCTAGATAGCGCGACAACCTCGCTTTAATCACTAGAGTTCGTTTTTCTTGTCGGACTGTTCATATCTTGGGAGAATCTTCGAAGATAGTTACTTCCACGTAGTTGATAGTATACCTCTCGGTACTCCTGAAGCGGTACAGCTCAAACTGCAGCCCCTTTGACAATTCGAGTACATCTGAATACTGCACCACCAACTTGTGCCCATCGTCAATTGCGCAGTATGCAGAACCAAAGCACTCAGAGGGCTTGAAGGCTAACTCGAACTGATCTGGATTATTCCTGCTATTAGTCTTGACCAGATCTCTAGAAGAGACCAAATCTGTGTTTGGGTTGGTCAACCTCACTCTACTCGAATGACCTTCAACAGCTTTATAAGGGCCCGACGTTGCATAGTCGTGATTAGGATCGAGGAGTTGGATCCCAATGGAATACTTCCCATCGGATATCATGTAGGACATTGGATCACGTGGTGGAGGAGTGGGTCGTGGCTCAGGAAGTAGAACTCCAACTTTCATAGTGACGGTGATGTCAGCATTGTTTGCCAGTTGTCCTGCTGGTAAGAGCTGCACTCTAAAGATGTTGTCCCAGTCGGTGTCATCTGGTTTGATCATCAAGTTTAAATCATCTCCCTCGTAAAGATCTCTTCTGGGCCACGTCGCATTATTTCTGAGCCAGTTTGGCAGCATCAAACGATGATAAAGAATCCTGTCGCGTCCATACTGCTGAGCCTTTGCCTGTGATGCCATTGTACGAGGAGTTTGAGGCAATCTTGTTTGTCACCGTCTCAGTGGAAAACAAAATCAAATGTGGTAGCATTTGGATTGTATCCGCTATTTATAACATTACCGTTTACGTGCTCTATTCAAATGAATGGGCTTGGTTATGCTCTCAACTCTGCCGCAGACTGATTTTAATAATTTGTTTTTTTTATCGTTACAGTGTGGACACTCGAACCGTGAACACTTCAGATTTTTTCTACATTTCTTAAAACGCATTTTTCATGTGCGAGAAAATGTTCAAACATTATTTTTAAAGTTTCTTTATTGCTCTCTACCTTACGAAGCATTAAGTTCAGATATAAAAATTGAATTACCTTTAATCATTAATGTTGAAAAAATGTAAAGTGTTCACGGTTCGAGTGTCCGCACACTAAATCAACAATAACAATAACAATATCACATGATTACTTTGACGAGTCTACACACCACCCACGTACACATGCCAGTATAAAAATTCACTGTTTACTGAGCATAATTCCGTTTAACGCCAAGGCTATGGTATCTATTTTTAAAATCTTTAGATAGCATCTTGACAGACTACTGAGTCCAAAGCCACTTATGCTCAAACCAAGCGTAGCCTCGCTTAATAAGGCTTAATCAGGAGTTGAGAAATTATCGGCCATCTTCACATGTTGAGAAGCCATTAGTAAATTAGCAAATGTGCACAGTTTCAAAGAATGATGAGAAATCCTTTCATAGTTAAAAAGAATTTAAAATGTGCTAAAACCATGAAAGTCCCTTTGGCTGTGTTTCTCATATTCGAATCCTGCTAATTTTAAATCGCTGTAACTTCCCAGATATTTATGTTAGTAGAGCACTCAAATTTTGCTCAATTACCAATTTTAGCCGGCTCTTTCGAATGCCGGCTGTTATGACTTAGCAGAGTGGGATAGAAAGCAGTATTCCTAAGGTCTAGTCTGTGTAGTAGTGTTGACATGCCACAAGTGTTCCCCGGGAAATGAATTTTAATTCATAATAAAAAGACTTTAAAAAGTCCTGCAAAATTTTTTTTTTTTGTCTGGGAAAGTTGGCTATTTTAACGGCCTTTGTAAAAATGAAATTGAAACCCTTATATGTTTTTTATTTTTCGTTTCGGTTTGTTTTATTTCTAAACTGACCCTTGGACGAGTCAACTTCAGTGAGGCGTGTGTCACTCTAGATCTCATTCAAGTTTATTATGTGCCTTCGTACGACGATGCAGCTTCATTTTGATTAGAATTATATTGTATTTCCTTACTTGAGCATCAAAATTGACTGGCTCGCTGAAAAAGAAACATAGGCCAGGCCTATGACGGGGATTTTAATCTTTTATGGAATTTTCAGTCAAATTCCTGCCCCTGGGGCTAATACGATTAATCAAATATAGTAAAAAATTGCCTATTTCTTTATGAACCTTCCCTTATTCTAGAAAGTGTTCGTGTCAAAATTCCAGCCCACAGTACAGCACCTCAAGCCCGGGGCCCCTGGGATCTCAAATCAAATACCCGTGCCATACCCCACGCCAACTAAACATTGCTAGGCGTGTATAATTTAAAGAAATTCCTTTTAATAGATATATTTTTGACCAGGTAGAATTTTGGACAGGAAAGGGGATTGTTCGAATGCTAAAGTCTAAACAGTATGTCGCTTTTTTTGTTTTGTTTTGTTTTGTTTTGAGTGGGATCGATTCGTCCATGTGTAGATCGGTAGACTTATAGATGTTTCAAAACAGATTTCCAACAAGAAGAATATTAGGGAGAAATTAAGAAGCCTTACAAAACTAAGGATCAGCAAATCACTCCCTACAAATTGAAATAGGACACTGTAAGAAGATACGCACGCGCCCATATGTAAGAACGCTAGAAAGACGAAATTAAGGCACTCAGTTCTTAATAATGTGTCCAAACTACTCCAATGAAAGGGATTTTTTAAACATACAACTTCGTAAATCAACTATCAATCTTCATAACATGAAAACGAAAATTTCATTTAATGATAAATTCGAGGAAGTTAAATTCAAAAAATCGTCAAAATTCGCTTATGACTGCTTTGAAAAAAAGAAAAAAGACGTCTATTAGAGTGGGCGGTGATTGCTAATATCAGTGTCATTAAATTACATTTCATATAATCTTATGTTATATTTTATTGGAAACGAACTCCAATGTAAATCAGTTTATTTATACGGATGGAGCCAAAAAGCACGTCGACCTTTGTCCTTGTCATTAATTGCTGTAGCGCTTGGCTTGACGCATAACGACACCCTTCTCCCCGAACAGAATCTATCTTTTTCGATGGAGGCTTTGACCAAATAACTGCTTTGCCCTTTTATAAGCTCCCATACCATCTTCAAGCTAAGACACCCCAAACGATTTGATGATTCAAAATTCGTGTTTCCAAGATTCATAAATCGGATACTTTGAATTCAAATAGTCTCATCACACATCACTAGCTCTTGTGTCGCAATCTTCCTAAGCAGATCATTCTTGGGGATTGTTTATAGAATAGGTTGAGGGGGCGTCTGGTCTGTTTTACACGCACGATAGACTTTTTATGCATGTTTTATGGGTTGGAGTGTTTGAAATCCAAAGCCCATACATATACGATATTGATCAGTTAGTAGAGTTTAATTCAAGCTATAGCTGTTAGTGTTCCTTATTTCCAATTTCTAATTTCTGTATCAGCTGTGTTCACGGAGTTCAAAACGAGAAAGAAAACGAAGTGTTACCACAGTTAGGAGAAGATCATGCACACCCCACGTGAAGAGATGTACGAGGAACAGCGAGTGTTGCGAAAGGTATTCTAATGAACTAAGGCAGAGATGCTTGTCACAGTGCGATGAAAAAGGTAGCTGCATGGATTACAATCAGTGCTTACACTACTCTGCAGGCATCCAGAGGAAATAAATTCCGTCTCAAGATACCGTAGAACCTTAACTACTAATTGTGTGACGTTCTCTGTCTGGTTTGCTCTGATTGTTAACAAAGAGATAACGAAGGTCCTTCAGGGGCGGCTGTGCCACCCTCCCTCATTAAGTGATGTATATTTTTAAACTTGGCAAGGCAAAATCAAAAATCTGGATACAGTATTGGAAAAATACAATTATATCAATTGAACATTCTCAAGAAAACTATCAGAGAGTAAATCCAGAGTAAACATAGAAATTCCCACAGAAACCCGCTTGAAGAGTTGGTGCAATCATTTATTTTTGTACCACCCAGCTGCCCCTTTCTTCGATTCCTGGATCCGCCCCTATCCTTGAATTATTACTGAATCATTAGGTGATAAGACTCGAACAGAATACACTAAAGAGACTTTCTACATAACTAGGACCGGGGGCATAACAGCAGTTCAGTCTTATTGGAAGAAAGTGCTAATCATAAATTTAACACTAGTTGAATGTTACCAGAGTCTGTCCGGCTTTTTGGTCAGCAGGTTAGCGCCAGGAAAGACTGGGGGAATCAAATTGTTTTACCCCAGATTTTTTAGCGTTCCGGTTTGTAGGGGTCTGCTAAAAATCTTATCGCAGGTTTATTTAAGAAACAAAATGGCAAAAAAGTGTTTCTTTCATGTTAGGAGTATAACTTGTAAAAACTTTCATTGATCCAAGAAAGACAGAAAGACACGAAGACCACAGAAAACCGTTAGACGTCTCTCAAAACTAACTTATTGGCTCAGACTCATGCATACGTTTGAATTTGCCGTTAAATTTTGAAAAGCTATGAATATGAATTCGAAAAGAAAATAGATTTCCTCTCATAACCAGAACAGGAGAAATATAGGAACGAATGTTTTCTAACAATTTGTACGGAAAATGTACGGGACTGTACGAGCTTGCTGTCTATCACATTTTCCCATGCACCTTCCCGGAGTTACCGATAATTCTCCTTGATTTATCGCGTGCAAGCGAGGTCAGAATCTGGTTAGAGGCAAAGTACATTAAGAAGACTTCGGAAATTGAACAGAAAACAAACAGCGTTTTGTCTAATGGAGATTAAAATACAAAAGAAGGATGTAAATAGTTTTACCAAATAGAATATCTGAATAATCAAACTTTAGTCCTGTTCTTGTTTAGACACAGTAGACGTATTTCCCCAAAACTACGATCAGTTTTCAATGCTTTCGTTCCCTGACCTCACTAGCGCGCGCAAATCCTAAAGAAATGTGGGAAACTCCGGATCTTAATAAATTAAATCTTAACTTTTATATATTTCATGCCATTTCTCCTATGTCAAAACTTTTGAGCTGAACTTCCACATCCTCACTAATGTCAAGATGCTCTTTCCATTTCTAGAGTTCATTTTGACAATGACGCCTGAGTTAAGAGGGTGCGGTCACGTGACCTGCTAGATTAACTGTCGGGCTGTAAAAGAAACATGAAGGTTGAAATAGTTTAATGTAACACCCGGGCAAACATGAATTTGCCATGCCATTTTGATGTAGTTAAAAGATTATAGTGAATAATTAGTGTAACTGAACTGAAAATTGAATTTGTTGACAAAATGAAAAACGCAAATGATTTTCTGTTCTCTATAGGCCTCTGGACATAATGCATTATGCTCAGATTCAGTTGTGTTGCTGAATAGAGTGATTGCAATAAACGCGTGAAACAAAATCTAATAGTCACTGACTAATAGTCAAATCCCAACCAAAGAAAACAATGTAATTAGTGTCTACTAACCTCTATTAGACTAATAACTATTTCACGGGTTTATTGCAATCACTCTATATTCATTTGCAGGATTTATTCATGTGCAGCCAGCGCTTGGCTTGACGCACGACGACCAAGAGAGTTTTTGAGAGCTGTAGTGTCCGAAATCAGAAGACCATGCAACCGCTTATATTGTATAGTCATAATAAAATATCATTTATTGCTATTTTTATACAGCTGTATTTATGGAGTTTTGCGATATTGACATCTTGTCCCTCAGGGTCACAAAATTAAGCCCATGGCTTTTCCTTGTTCTTATAAATGATTTACAATTAAACGATGACTTAGTTAATGCAGAAATGTGGAAATATGTTGATGATACAACAACTTCTGAGATCATTTCCAAAGGAAAACAAGTCTTTCACAACTTATAGCTGATCGTGTAGTAGAGTGGTCCTCATACAATAGAGTTCAGCTAAATAGTGAAAAATGCAAAGAGCTAAGAATTTCTTTCGCTAAGAAAGAGCACGATCTTCGACCCATTATTGTAAATGGGAAAATTTTGGAGTGCGTTCCCAGCGCGAAGTTATTAGGCGTCACAAATGATCTAACTTGGAACGAACATATCAGCCAAGGAATAAAGAAGGCCTCAAAGCGCTTGTATTTTTTTAGTGCAGTTAAAGCGCGCTGGACTACCATGCAACGAACTTATATTGTTCTATTGTACTTGTATTAGATCAATTTTAAGCTACGCTGCACCAGTGTTTTATTACGCTCTTCCCGTGTACTTAAAGAATGATTTAGAGCGTGTACAGAAGAGAGCTTTTGCCATTATTTCCCCAAGTATTGAATACTCTGAGGCTCTAAGTAGGGTGGGGATTCCCACTATATTAGATTATAATCAAACTGCATGTAATAAGACATTTAAATCAATCTTAAATGACGAAGAAAATCGTCTTCATAGACTTTTACCTACAACTACTAAGCAAACATATTCGCTTAGGCGAAATAGGCGTTTTGATATTAAGAAATGGAGGACAGACCGCTTCAGAAATACCTTCTTAGATGAGCTCGTGCCTGGAAAACAATGTAGTATAGTCATTTTAAATTTAGAAATGTTCATGTTGGATTAATATGTTATTTATAATTAGTACATATATCTATCATCTACAAATATATAGACGAGAATATTATTTTTTACTTCTCGATGTTTATATGGAAATGTTTCCAATTGAAAAGAGAAAAACTTTCACATATAATCCATTAGATATTCCATTTTCCTTACAAACATATATGTATAGCATATATATATATATATAAGTAGAATAAAGAGAAAGCCAAGACGATCAACTTGTAACTAAATACTGTTTAATAGGACGTTTCGGCCATTCGG
>JAAAQI020153154.1:0-10526 GCA_011800005.2 Stichodactyla mertensii | reverse complement strand
TCCATCCATCCATCCATCCATCCATCCATCCATCCATCCATCCATCCATCCATCCATCCATCCATCCATTCATCCATTCATTCATCCATCCATCCGATTTTTCTTCCCTTCTTTTTTAAGCTTTAAGATTACCCGCCCTGTTCGATCCCTTTTACCTCACAAAGTAATGGAAAGAAAATAAAGTCTCATTGAAAAGATTTCCTTGTTTACGTAGTAAAAATGACATCATTGTTTCCCTCTTTTGGAGCCTATCAAACTTCACCTTCAAAACTGTACAACTTCCCCAACGCTTTTAAGAGGTTTTGTTCAACATTGTAATTGAATTCCGCCTTCGATTATCTCCAAGATAATGAGGTATAATTGGCACTATGGACTGTAGTATAATAAGCAATAAGTGTGTAACGAGCTCCCTTAATTGACTTCGTAATGTGACGAGAGGTAATAAAGCCCTTTTGGAGTCTATTTCGGCCCCTTTTAAATGACAAATAAGACAGACCGGGGCTTTTCATTAATGCATTTGGCTCTAAAATTGAAGCTCTAAAACGCCTAATAAAGCCAGCAGAAAGTCCTTTTGTTTGAATAAGAAATGCCTAAAGCTGTCAATCATGACGAAATGAGCTAATAGCCGTTAAGGAAGCCATTTAAAGACTGAAGTCTTACTACATCATAAGCTTAATACCTCGGGAAGAACTCCGCGAAGCAAGAGAGTTCAAGAAAACGCTAGCCCAAAGACAATGTTTTACCAAGACCCGTTTCTGTTTTATCAGCAATCACCCCATTATATGCCCCACAGTAACGTGGTTGTACCCCAACCCAAGTACAACTCTCACATCATGGGTGAAAATATGTGCGGTGCTTCTACATCGCAGTCTTCTTATTCATGGGTCCCTAAGCAAGGGAGTCACTACCAAGATGTGTGCCCAAGAAAGCCTTCTCCTCACAGCTCGTTTGACTGTGGAATGCCCCCGTTTTTATCTCATAGCTCACTTCCAAAACCAGGACAACCACAAAGTAAGTAAAACTGAAAAGTCTTTTTAGAAACAAAAAAGAACTGAAACAACTAAGGCTATTTTGTTCTAAAAATTTGACTAATTTTTCTTCAAAAACTTAAACTAATTTCAATAGAGCAAAACATTTTCTGTGCTCAAATGTTCGAACTTTTTTAACTTTTTTTATAAATCTTAAAAGTTGGAAAAATATGTGGTAGTCCTTTAGCCGGACGCTTGTCAAGAAACTATTTGTGTTTTTTAAAATAATAAAACTCATAATTAGCCATTAAAACACACCAGTTATCGCCTATTTTGGCATTTTAGAAATGGCTAGGATACTTTAGAGAAATTTGAAAGCTTAAACGGGTCGTCTAGCTCGCATAAAATACTACATTTAAGGATTTTCGCAGAGAAAAGCAAACGATTATTTCTTTGACAGAAAGGTGGTAAAAGAAAGAGAGTTCTGAGTAAACAATTTCGATTTATAACCTTTAAGTGTATTTGTTTTTCTATTTGTATTAAAATAGCCAAAAGCCAAAAGAAATCTCACAAAGAAATTGTCTTTCTTGCATCCTTAGAATTAAAAACTTTTAACAAATTACCACAAGAAATCTGGAACCGGAACAGATTTGAACTTCAAAGAAATTTCCAATGAACAAGTGTTTGGAAAATACATTTCTGTAGTACAACTTGAAGAATAGTTTTTTGATTATTTTTGACCGGTGTTTCATTGACAGAACCTTGATTTATGCTTTTGGAAGTTTTCTATAAGAGATTTTTATCTCGGGGTTTGTTTTCTTTCTCGCTTATTTATTTATTTTTAATATTTCTTCGGGATCCGGCTCAAGACGTCTTCAAAATCTCAGGTTGGCTACTACGCTACTGAGTATTACGTGTTGTTTTTAATGAATGGAGGTTTCGAAATTAGTTTTGCGCATTTATTCTTTTGCGTTCTACATAACAGTGGACTAACTATCAGCTTTGCTTATATTTTAAGATGCTTTTTCTTTGTTTTTAAGAACGAAGAATAAAGAATTTCATAGCTTTTTCTTCGGCTACATAAACCATCCATTCATCATGTTCATTCTCGGCAAATTTCGTCACAGATATTTGAAAACTTGCTTTTTAATTCCAAAATAATTTCCTCAGTGTAAAAAAAAAATATAGACTCAAATGTTTGTTTTTCAATCAAAATGAATGCGGAAAACTACGAAGAAAGCAGGTTTTCCATTTTTCTATTTGAAATGAAAACTGCAGGGCTTTCAAAAACAAGTACTGATCGATCGTTTTCGTATACTTTTCTCAGCAAACGACCCAAGAAACGACGTTCTACACAGCTTGCCTGTGTATTTCCGCGTCAAGCCTAGCCTTCGCACTCCCAGTGGAAGAAAATGCCGTAAATCCCGCACAGTTTTCACAGACCTTCAACTTCGAGTCCTTGAAAAGACATTTTCAGAACAGAAATACTTAGATTCGACAAGTCGAGCAAAACTGGCTCAGATTTTGGGTTTGAATGAAGCACAAGTGAAGACGTGGTTCCAGAACAGACGAATGAAATGGAAGAAAAAGGACACGAAACCAGGCGATAAAGAGAAGCCAGATAGTTCAACGAATGGAACAAAGGACAAAAATTCTTCCTCAGTCGCTGCAAAAAGAAATGAACAGAAACCAGAAGAACCAAAACAGCAAATCCCTCTTCAAAGAGACGACAAAAATTTAAACCTAACTCCCAAAATGACTGAAACTACCACCAAATCCTTGCAGTGAAAAACAACTACTTATGTATTAGCTCAGTAACAAGTCTATCTCAATTTAAATTAAGTTTGAAAAAATTAAAAAGGTCACAAAAATGTTAGCAAGACATCGAAACATTTAAGAAAAAGTTCCATGGCTATTAGATGTACAATTGAGCCGTGTAAAAACAATATAAAAAAATCCTAAAACTTAAGTAATACATCGTGACGGCTTATATAAAGATTGTTGGCATTTAGCAACTAAAATATTCGATTCTCAGGAAGCCATTCAAGTGTTCTTTTTAACTAATAGTTTTTACAATGAAAACAACTTCGAAATTATTTTCTTTTTCAAGTAATATAAGGGTGCTAAACAACATTTAGTTTGAGCTTGTCGTTGACAAGGGATGTTTTTTAAGAATGAAGTTGAGTTTTTCCCTGTCTTTTTGGCTGTATACCTAAAATATTTTAGAAAAGCCATTTAAGTGTTTTATAGCTAGGATGGAAGACTTCCCTTTTCGTGCCGTCATAAAGTCAGTCACCGAATCACGAGTTTTTGTTTCCAAAGCGGCTTCATTTCGAAGTAAGGAAGCCTTGTACGTTTGTATGTTATATTTACGGGCCAGTGTTATGGGAGATGGTCGATCTGAGGAGTAATATCAGTTGTTTTATCGCACCTGGGACCGGTCTTGACCGCTTGGTGCTTTGAGCCATTTATTAGCGTAATGGACTCTTTGTTTGCAAGAAAGCTTGGCAAATTGCTTTGGTTGTTTTCAAGTGTCGTGTGCTGAAGTTTATTAAAGTCTGTGTGACATGTGCGTAGAAAATTCGACACTCTCTGACAATGAAATCAATTTCCAATAAAACTTTAGCGATATTTTCGTTATTGATAACATTATCTCAAGAAGAAAAATTGATTATTTTACGACGTTCAAATTTAGTGCAAATTTTCTTTCTTGTTTAAATTACTTAAATCCTTTTGCGATTCGATTTAAAACCGCTAATTCTCATTTTCAAAAAGTACATAAATACATATATGAAATGAAGAAGCAGCATTTATAAAAGCTGAAAATGTAGAAGATTGATTAATTTTCATATTTAGAACATGAATCATTGAATCGTTGAATAAAAGTCAAGAGCCTTCAAATTGATTCTGTTATAACTTATATCCAAGGTATGTAGAAAAGAGTAGTATTGACTATTGTTATCAAAAATACACAAATAAAATCGATCGTTTAAAACAAAGCTTGTGACGTTTTTTTGATTCTAGAGTAAGGAAAAAACCTGGCTTGTTCTCAGAGAAGAGTTTTATGTTCCCTGGGAGACGAATCGAGGAGAAGCTTGGCATTCTATTAGCTATTGTTATAATTTTGACGCAAAAGAATTGTGTTTGCTTTACTTATGAAAGAAGGTTTAGTTCAACTTGGATTAGGTTGTGAATATATTCGACATATGACAGCTGGGTAGCTGTGTTCTTTAGAGCAGACGATGGAGGAGTGGATTGCCATCTCTCTATACTAGAAGAATCTTGGGCAGCGTTTTCAGACTCGTCAAGGCGTTTGACCACGGAGAAGACGACCTAAAAGGTATCAAAATAAATTGTTTACGACAAGCTTGTATCGCTATAAAGACACTGCGTAATCATACCCTTATGAACGTATAGCTTTTGACGCCCTGTTTCCCCATATTCCAGGATTTCATGTTGTTATTTTGCACAACCTCTTCTCGTTTTTTACGTTCTGGTTCTCGACAGATCAGAAACAAATGAATGTACAACCATTTGGAAATATTAACAGGCGAAATAAATTTAGTTTAAAACTTACATTGTTTTGTTTGTTTATTGCTTGACAAAACAAAACTAATATATAATAATTACAATGAGAAGTTATTTTAAGTTAATTTCCGAAAAAGACAAGCCTGGCTTCTTCCTCTACTTTTGCTCCCCCGTCACATCTTCTCCGCCACAAGATTAAATATTAATGTAATATTTTAAATCTTAAGTTAAGCTCCTAAAACTTAAATATTTATTCCAATTTCGTCGATCATTTTAAGAAAATTGATATTTCAATCCCTTGTGTCGCCGAAAAATGGTTTTTAAATACTCATACTCGGTCATTTTCCCCACTAAATGTTATTGAATACATCATTATGTCTTTTCGGGATTCTATTCCGCATATTTCAATTTCTGAACGTTTAACAAATTATATTCTCGAAGGCGTCGTTATTTTGCTCCATTTATTTGATGGTCAGAATTGCGCTTCTAATATCTCTTAAAGCGACGTTTAACGCCATTAGTAAATCTAAATCATAAGAAACTTGCTATTTTATAGCTGTTCTGTAAACTTGTACAAAATAGAGGCTCGTTTATGACTTAGGAATTAGTTCACTGGAAGCCTAAAGACTTGTATTTTATTTGCTTCATTTTAAAATATATATAATCTTTGTGAAGATGGGTGTGGCGCGGCTTCTGGGAAAATATTTACATGGCTGTGAAATGAAAAACTGTTTGTACAGATTTCTCGTAAAAATTACTACAACAATCATCTAGAAAAAATTAGTGTATTTTTGTAAGCTGTATGTTGAAATCCGGAGGGTTATTTGTTTAAGGATAGGCAGAGAACTCTCTGTATTGTGCAAATAATTAAAGTAAATTCAAACTCCTCACTTTAAGGGAAATATCAAATCTATGAGAACAGCAAACTATGCTAGAACTAGAAGCTCATCTTCGTAGTACAATTGCTATTTATCGAAATAATTCCTAAATTTTTATCTCCTAAATTTAATTCTCGCTTCAAAACAGGAAAAGTGTTTACTGTTGATTTAGCTTTTTCGCATAAAGGAGTTTACGTTTTAGAAAGATAGCGGTAAAGCTCACACGGGAATTGCTTAATGTCATGTGATTCAATTTTATTGATGCAACCCAACGACTTAAGCAAGAAAAAATCGTTTTTATGTATGTAGAACACGAGAGAAAGAGAGGTAAACTCAAAATCTTTAAGCGTTCTAATGGCGCATTATATAAGAAAAACACCAAAACAGAGAGTTCAATTGACGCGAGTCCAAGTTTAGGCTATCCATTACCAATTTCCTTTGCGTAAATGAAATAACGACCTCTCTTTAGCCACAATAAACTAATAGCGATTCTAAAAGCCATTGTCTTCATTAATTGATTTACTCCAAATCATTTCACTTTTTTTATTACAAATCTCTTAACTGTACAGTCCACAAGTCTCCTTCAGCACGGCCGGAAAGTTGAGCGAGTTTTAGTTCAAAATTAATTGAAATTAAAGCATTAGTTACTCCTAGACGTAAGCTCGTTTCTAATATTACCTCGAATTGCCGTTCATGAAGAGATAGTACTCAGATATCCGCGGCCAGTTTGACGCTAAGGAAGGAGATAAAAGAGCCTTGGGTTTTAGAGCACATTTATACAGGTAATTCCTGTATCATTAGGAATTTGAAATATTTGTGCAGCGGGCGCGAAGAGAAATCTTATAGTCGTGGGGAGGAAAAGGTTTGGAAGAAGAGGTTTATCTTCGTCTGTGGAATTTAAAAAAGGGAAGGGAAGAGTGGCAGGAGTAGAAACGGTTTAAATATTCTTTATTTAGTGACAAAAATTTGCTTGGACATCAAAGGAAATACCAGAATTGCCAATTTATGCCTGGAAGAAGTGTGGAATTTGTAAACATTGTAAACAAATAAAAACTATGTCGAGGTTTAGGAAGCAGGTAACTAGAATAAACATCACTATCATCATCTTCTTCTTCTTCTTCTCCTCTTTCTTTCTTTCTCTCTCTCTCTCTCTCTCTCTCTTTCTTTCTTTCTTTCTTTCTTTCTTTCTTCCTTCCTTCCTTCCTTCCTTCCTTTAACTTCATCTTCTTTTTTGTCATCTTTTTCGAGAAGGTAAAATTTAAAGTGAAAATAATTCATTTCCCTTAAAACTGGCGGTTTTCTCCTTGGATAATATTCTTTCAGCGCACCAAGATTCCCGGGTTTAATTTCTTAAGTTCAGCATTTTAAAACAATTTCACACGACTGCAAGTAAAAAAATTATCCGTTAGTTAAAAAATATTTACGTTTATTCAAGGAATTCTATGTTGCTCTAGTTTTAAACTATGTCAATTGTAATATATTGTTCTTTAAATCTGAGCATACTGCTTGTTGTTTCTTTTAAAAAATGGCTTTAATTCTCAGGTTGCAACTCTTTCATTTTCACTCTGGCTTTTCAGTCGCTAGCTGTCTTTCCGCATCCATTAGTTAGGTTTTCTTGTACTAATCTAACTTTTGGAATTCCACCTTCAGTCTTAAATTGCCTTCGGTAAAAGTAAGAGACAGTGCGAAGATCTGTCCGAACTCTTTTGCATCTTTTTCCGTGTCTTCGTATAGTATGAGGCTGTCCTCTCTCTTTCCCGGCTTAACGCTTAATTTCGGATTAATTCTGAGCCCTTGCTGTGAATTTTCGAGAGCCACCTCAGGAAGACACTTTTCTTATCTGAGATAAAGTTAAAAACTAAAAAAAATCTAAAGAATTTTGTTGAAGCATTCTTTGCGCTTCCCCCACACGCGCTGCTTTCCTGATCGTCTTCGTTCAACTGGTTCATTATAAACCTTTCATTTCTTGGTACATATTTTACTCACGTTCAAACAAATTTCTGACACACTGGCTTTAGTACTCTAGAGGAAGAGTAGTTGAACTCTAAACATTGTAAGTGTTCTGTTATTGAAGCAAGAATCCTCTTTCAAAGATGAACAAACAATAGATTAAACAATAAAAACTTCACTGATTTCACCTGTTTGCACTTTGTTTCGAAGATAAAAAACTTTGCTTATCTTCGGGAGCGCTTTTCCTTATTTATATTCGTACAATAATTTCAAGAAGCCTTAAAAGATACTATCAAAGGTTGAATTTTTAGAAGATAGGAACATTAAAAATCTATTTCTTGATTCCGTGAATGAATTTGAAATCGGATGAATTACGTATGGCAGGATTGCTTTCATATTTAGTCCTAAAACGCCCGCTTCACTTGAGGAGGAATTCGATCTTAACCGGGACTCAATGAGAATCAAGTTTGAAAGAAAAAGAAAACCCTCAATCCCTACAATTTGGTCCGGAAGATAAGATCACTTGCGGCTTAGATAAAGGACTCGCAGTGTTTACATAAAAAATTGCTTAAAAAAAATAATTGTTTGGCTAATTTCCGTTTTGGGGGACGGTCGCTGTTCGCCTTGTCGGTTCCGCTATCACGACTCAACTAGTCTAAGGTATTAATAGACTCGACCATAGAACATGACCAAGACTACAGTCTCTTGTAATACTATCTATAAATTCATCCATTGTATAGACTCGCGATCAAGTGCTTTTAATTCACGATTAATTGGTTCAAGTGGTTGTTTGGAGATAGTTCATTTTCTGCCTCACTCAAATCCATTGGAAGCGTTTCATGTCATTTCAAAAGAATAACCCCGGCTAAAAATGTCTTACTTTCCTGCTGCTGCAATTGTTGAAAATGTTCTCTCAGTTAAATATTGATTATACACAAGATTATAAATGAAAATATTTGGCAAATTTTGACATTTTAAATGCTACAAACTCAAAGTGGTAGTGCATTCTTCTTTTTTTTTTGGATGAGACGCACAAAGACAGTTGGAAGGCATTTTAGTGTTAGTAGTTTCTGATTGGACGTACAAAAACAATATGAAGCCATTTCAGTGTTACGTCAAGATTTCAAACCATTTCACTTTAATTCATCTTGATCTAAAATAATAATTGGAAATTCAATTTTCGTGGTTAGATGATAATTTCATAACGCTTTAGTTTCGCAGGAAAAACGAATAAGAAAAGATTTCAGCAAAAAGCCGTTTGCTTTATTTTCAGTGCCTATATCAAAAACTTTTATTCAGATTTTATTTGAGTGCGTTTCTAGAGCAGTATTTTCTTTTTATTTGAAAAAAAATCCTTTTTATAAAATTAACTAACAATATGCATTTGGTCTTTATTTCCAAGCTTGATTTAATATCTTTTCATATCTTGAGATGGTTTTTATTGATACGATAAAATACCGGCTTTCCTTTTAATTTCTTGAACCTTTCTTCTTTCTGAAACCAAAACTTTTGTCTTTCTTCACAGATTGAGTTTTTCTCTCTGGGTCCTGATTTGCGTGGTATGTACTTGATCATAATCTTAGAATTGGTAGCGCTTCCCGTGATGAATTCATGGTTTTATTTAAAATTGACGCACGTAACCACATCTGGGAGTCGGATATATTTGAATACATGAAGGGCACGCTTCCTCTTACAACAAGCTGTACGTATAAGCTGTACGTGCGCTTCAAGATTTGTTACCGACCAAAGAAATTGAATTGTATTCCAAATCCTTGCATCCTGAGATAACCAAGTACAGCCTGCGATTAATTTTGTACCGGTGTGTAGATTGAACAGCGATCACAATACACTATCAAAATTAGACAGTTTTAGTGTATTTCTGGTTTGTAGGGTTTAGTGAAAGTTGATAAAAGATAACCTTGGGTTTATTTATCAAATTGTGGAATTTCATGCCTTATTCGATTCTCATAAACACGCCGAATTTTCAAATTTTTATTATGATTCACAGTAGGATGTTTGCATGATGGCGTCATTTGACCAATACTACCAGAATGCACTGCGTATTTTCTTTCATATTCAAATTTGTATTTCCTCATGAGAATAGTAAGACAATTGGTGCTAATCAACTCAATAAAAGAAAGTGTGCAAAGGATTCTGGTAATTTAGGTTCATGACGCAATAAAGCAAGTGTCCTGTTGTCGGAGAGCCACATAACTACTCAAAAGAAAAAAAAAAAAAAAAAAAAAGGCCATTCTAGTGCTTGTTTTAGTGTCCAACAACACAGGTACGGCTAAAACGTAGAACCTAAAAATCTTTATATCTCTGACACATTATTGCTTTATTATCGTTAATACGTGTTGCACAGAGCTAAAAAAGATCACCAAAAATCTTCTGTCAGATTTCTCGAATCAACTCTATAATTTTCTGTTGCAGTTGTTTATCTTTCTTCCCTGTTGGATTTTGTTATCTATTTTATAAAGGAAAGAATTTAAATTATTATAAGAATGATAATTGGATGTTGTGTGCATATTGTAAATGTAGTGGTAGTGGGTGTGAGTGTGAGTAAGAGTGGGCCAAGTTGAAAACTAGCGTAATAATGAACTTGTATCTTGCTATGTAAAAAGGCATTATTACTATTAAGGTAAAAATGTCTTCTGTATCGTCGAACGCCTTCGAACATTTTTGTCGGAGCCCGAATTAACTGACTTTACTCTTTCTATTTAGTAAGACCGATTTTCGTTACATTTCGAGAAACGCTAAAGATTGTCTCAGTTTTGCCATTGTTTAGCTTCGGGTTTATTTACTGCTTGAAAAAGTATATTCACGCTCCGCTCTCATAAATTTGTGGTAAAATGATCGAGAAGATTTTTCGGGTCGATAACATATTCGCTTTTGTCAAAACTAAACCTATAGGTTGCTAATTCATAAAATATATATAAAAGAAAGAAAGAAAGAAAAAGGTAAGAAAAAAAGGAAAAAAAAAAAAAAAGAGAGAAAAGAATAAGAAAATAAAGTGGACACAACCGGGCTTGACTCGTTGTTCGGGAGCGCGATCGCTACCCCACTGGACTACTGAGATTTCAGTAAATTACTATGATAATACCGTTGAAAACAATGCATCGATGGATTCACCAGTTTCCATACATCGGTTCACTGGTCAAACACAAAGCATTCAGCCGAGGCTCCAAGGTAAAATTTGCAT
>JAAAQI020153143.1:0-10527 GCA_011800005.2 Stichodactyla mertensii | reverse complement strand
CTACCCCAGCCTACTAGGCAGGTGATAGGCTTTCTTCAGGCAAAGTTTGAGGTAGGGTCATTTTTGGGCCATTTCCAACTTTGCTCGACTGCATCGTAAGATTGGCTATTGCGAGGGTCTACTACGGCAACTGGAAGCCACAGCTATTTCCCGTAAAGTTACTGCGCATAACACAGTTGAGTTTTACCGCTATAACCAAACCTTCTAGTACAGGAAAGTCGCACTTTAGCCGTAGCACGTACAACGTGAGTATTAGTCTTGCTATTTCTTATTGCTTCTCTCTTTTTTTTTTTTTTTTTTTTGCTTTGAAAGAAAAATATTAACAGGAGGGTATCAGGAATTAAAACACGCTTTAAAATCCCCTTTTCATTTTTGTTTGATGCTGATTTTGGCAGATGGCAGACGTCGATGAAAAAAAAAAAAACAAAAACAAAAACAAAAACAAAAAACAAAAACAAAAAACAAAAACAAAACAAAAACAAAAACCGTAAGTAATTTATCTTCAACTTTGCAGTCTTAAAATAAATTATATTTCCTCCGTGTAAAATCTATGATAACAAATCTTATAACTCTGCAAAGAAGTCAACAACAAATAAACAAATTTTGAGCATTTAACCAGCTTTGTGAGTTTGAACATTTCTCTGCCTGCCTAAATACTAGACGCCTTTTTGCGCAAATTCTATGTTTGTTTATAGCAAGTTAAAAGTATTATTCACTTCTAGTTTTTTTCAGTAGTGACACGTGCACGTTCTAATGAGTCTTTTTTGTAAGCTCCTCTGTGTTTACGTGTATAAATAAAATTTACTCACTTAGTAGTGAAATCTGTTTTCCTAATTTCTGTAAGTTATATTCAGATTTACTCTTATTTGTGATTTGTTAATTGCTGCATTATAATTCATTATTTCCTAGACGTATGATGCAATGGACCAAAGAACACGATTTTGTCGTCAAAATCTGTCAGCAGAATCATAACAGGAAGAAGAAGGAAAGCAATGAAAGGGAAAGAATTTGGACCGGAATAGCTCAATCCTTAAGAGAAAGCAAGAACGTCAAATTTAAACCAAACGTCAAACAAAGGGCAGTGAGAGAAAGATTTACTCTACGAAAACTAAGTTTAAGGAGAAAGAGAAGGAGGAACCGGGCTCCTGACTGCAACACAGCATATTCATAATAGCGACTGTAGTAGTCGGCTACCACTAGAATTGAGTGTCCTGATGGAAATGGACCTAAGAGATCTGCCGCCAGGTCTCTTCACGGTCCCTCTGGTAGGCTTGTCAGCTTCAATGGTTCCGATGGATCCGGGGAGGCCACCAATTGGCACCCCTGGCACAAGCGACAGTGTTTCTCTGCTGCCTTATCAACTGGCCACCACACTTTACTTTTTAGATTTTGTTTGGTACTCACTTTTTCTAAGTGGCCCTCATAGGCAAGGGTTAGTGCTCGGGCTCTAAGCTTCGAGGGCAGCACAATACGAGTTCAACATAAAACGAGTTGGCCATACGTGCACAATTCCCCCGCGATGGGCGCATATGCTTTACACTTCTCGTAGTTTCCTGTCTCAATTGCCTGTCTAACAGCTGTTAGTTCTTCATTCCTCCGCAGATATCTCCTCTATTTCCCGGGTGTCCATGGCGTTAGGGGTAGCGTTGACAGCTACGAATCGTACGTAATCATCTTCACCTTGCCTTTGCTGTTCTGGTTTTACCAGGCGTGAAAGGGAGTCTGCAATGTTGTTCGGCCTTGGGATATGGATCACTTTGAAGTCATATGGCTGCAGTCGCAATGCCCACCTTTCTATTCTCATGGCCTGGAGCGAGGACTGTATATGACCTCCAAGGGTTTGTGGTCGGTTATTAGGTCAAACTGCATACCATAAATGTAGAGATGGAATTTTCCGCAGGCCCACACAAGGCCAAAGGCCTCTCGCTCGGTTTGTGAGTACTTCTCGCACTCAGTCAAGCTGCGGCTCGCGTAACAGATTGGTACACAGTTGCCATTTTTGCTCTTGTATTAGCACAGCGCCTAGCCCAATAGGGCTAGCATCTGCCACCACCTTGCTGGAGGCTTGCTTGTCAAAATACGCCAATGTGGCTGCCTTTGCTAAGGCTTCTTTCATGGACTCGAAGGACTTTCTTCGGTTTGGGCCGAACTGGAAGGGTTCATCTTTCTTTGTCAATCTTCTCAAGGGTTCTGACATGGTTGCGAATCCAGGAATAAATCTGATGCTATAGCTCACAAAGCCGAGAAAACTCCTTACTTCAGTGGCGTTGGTTGGCTCTTGCATCTGTAACGGCTCTGACTCTCTCTTCAGTTGGGCCAATACTTCTCAGATAGCAGCATACCCATAAACACTATCCGATCCATGTTGTAGGCACACTTGTTAGGATTCAAGGTCAGGCCACTTTGGTCTAATCTCTGTAGCACAGCATTCAAGCGTTGGCCATGTTCGTCCTGGTTTTGGGCATGTACGACAATGTTATCTAAGATATTACTTGCCCCCTCTATCCCAGCTATGACGGTTGATATTTCATGCTGGTATTGTTCACTCGCAGAACACACTCCAGACAGGAAGCTCTTGTATCTATATAATCCGGCATGGATCGCAAAGGTAGTTACCCCGCGCGACTCTGGGCTCAGTTCGAGTTGTTGGTAGCCCCATTTCAAATCAAGTTTGGAGAATATCTTAGAGCCGTTCATGCCCTGCAGGACTTCATCTACAGTGGGGATGCCCATTGCCCATCTGGCCACTTAGAAAGGTACAATGCTACACCAAAGGTGCTTTTCTTTGAGATGCTTAGAGATCTCAAACTTGCTGATAAAGTACCGCCATGGTTCTCTCAAGTGAAGCCTAAACCACTCTAAAGTCACTTGACGCAGAAGCATATTGGGAAGTACCGGTATATGCTGATCACATTTTTGTACGATCTAACCCTGTGGATGCGCGCTTGGTTGATCACAAGAGCAAGAAGATACTCGTGGTTGAGATGAGCTGTCCGTGGTTAGATGATCGCAACAAGAAAGACACAGAAAAAAAAACCCAGAGAAGTATGGACCACTACGACTGGAGCTGATAAGACAACACCCAGGATACAAGATCATAAAATTGAATGTCATCATAGATGTACTTGGAGGCTGGTCCAAGGAGCTAGAAACTGAGATGAGAAACATCTTTGGAACAAGATCTTTTAGACCGCCACCCGTTTAGCTCATTTGGTAGAACATCGGTCCGTTGTGCGGGAGGTCGCGGGTTCAAGCCCCGGCCGGACCAACACTCAGGATCTTAAAATATCTGAGGAGAAGAGGCTGCCTTTGTATTAATATCTGCTAATGGTTAGACCTTCACGTGGCTCGGATGATCACGTTAATGGCGGTTCCGGGCATTTGAATATATTCATATCGATATTTGCACGTTATAAATGCATAGCTTTCCCTTTTTTTCCCATTTTTTTTGGACTTTTTACAAGACATAGAGAAATTCTGATGAGAATGCAGAAAGCTGTTTTGAGCTGCACACTCAATGTTGCCAAGACATTCAAAATAATCACATTTTAATATCATTACTAACTTTTAGTAACGAACCTTTTTAATATTAATTTTAAAGGAATAATCTAAATACCACATAGACCCTTCTTTTTTAATAGTAATTTTAAAGGAACAATATAATTACCACATAGACCCTTTTTTAAGCTAATTAATTAATTTATTTATTTACTTTTTTATAATTTTTATAAAAATTATGTAGAATTTGTAAATTTATTTTTCCTGTTATGCAGATAGGTTAGAGATATTAACGCCAATATTGTTGGAAATGATAACGCCATTGTTGGAAATATTAACGCCATTGTTGGAAATATTAACGCCGTGGTTGGAGTTATCGCCGTTGGGACAGGTACCGAATTCAAGATAGTTGTATATTCACGAAATAGAGATCAAACCAAGCTATATTTGTGCTGTTGTATGGTTTATTTGCTGTAAATATGTCTGGAGAAGAAAATATTGAAAACGTTGAAGAGCTTAACGAATTACAAGTTGAAATTGCCCATCTTAAGTCACGTCGTGCCGTAGCAAAGGCGGCAGTAACAAGAATCATAACAGTTGTGGATAAGCTAATGGCCGTTGACACCAATCTTATGGCAGTGAAGGAACCGATGATAGAGTTTGACCAATTAATGCAAGATTTTGCCACTGCCCACAATGCGTATGCTGACCGCCTTACAGGTGAAAACGAACGTCAGGATGCAGAAGAATATTGGCAAAATGCAATTGCACCAGCAAATGAGCTCAACGATGTAGTTGGTGCCTGGATTGCTGAGTTGGAGGATCAAGATAAAGACCATAATGAGTCAGATAATGAACAAGACGATGATGAAAATAAAGATAACAATGAGGCGGACAATGAAGTTGAGGATGATAAAGAAAAGGAGTTACCATATAAACAATTGGATATTGAACAAACATTACAACAAAGTGCTGCCCTTGAAGCTAAAGTGCAGGCTGTCAAGCGACAACAAGTTCTAGAGTTGGAAGCATTCGAGCTCAAGAATCAGAAGAACAAATGAATCTGGAGCGTCAAAGGATCAAGCTACAAATAGAGTTAGAGAAACGACGCAAAATTATGGTAGAAGAAATGAAGCAAATGAAGGCTGAGTTAGCCCAACTAAAGATGAATACTGAAACCAAGGAGGATACACCTACTGACACAGCAACGAAAGTTGCCAAGGTAGATCTGCGCTTCACCCACTCCACACCCAATGTATCTACACCGAAGCGAGACCTACAGCCACCCCCTCCGGAGCCCATTCAGTCATTTGGAAGGGCTCACTACGCCCCACCGCCTAAATCCGGTGATGCCGAGACACGACAACCACCCTGGACCCCCTCGGCCTTGTATAGAGGGGACTCCATACCTCAGCATGCACCACTTACTACCTTTGCAGATGTGCTTCAGCAGATAATGAATGACACCAGAATGCACCAACAGTCGCTTGTAGATAGCCTGCAGAGACCGAAGATTGAGTTGATGACCTTCGATGGAGATCCTTTGAAGTATTGGCCCTTTATTAGAGTGTTTACTAATGCGGTTGACAGCAAATCAGATGATGATGGTTCTAAATTGAACAGCCTTATACAATACTGCACCGGAAAGGCGAGAAGTCTGCTGCAATGTTGTCTTGTGAAAGAGAAGGGTACAAGCTTGCATGGGAACTCCTTAAGGAACGCTTCGGTAACAATGATGTCATATCCCAGGCTTGGATAGCCAAGATACTTGATCGACCAAAGATTAAGAACACACAAGGTTTGCAGACCATCGCCGATGAGCTGTAGGGAAACTTTGCTCACGATGGGTTACCTAAATGAGCTTGAGACCCGAAGAAGCCTCTATCAGATAGTAGAGAAGTTACCAGTTTATCTGCACTCCCGCTGGCTGAAGGTGAACCACGCGATAAAGTACAAGGAAAATCGCCATCCCACTCTCGCCGATGTTATACGTTTAGTGACGGATGCAGCACAACAAGCCTCAGATCCAGTTTTTGGAAAATCCCTGTCACCCAAGGAAACACCGACCAGGGTTGACAGTAGAAGATCTCAAGAATCCAACCAGAGAAGTAAAGGCAGCCATGCCGCTCAGGTTATGCCTACAAGTAATCCAGCACCTGCAGTAATGAAATCCCCACCTGTGACTAACACAAGTTCCTACAGTACGCCATGGGAGCCTTGCGTGAAATGTGGAGGACACCACTACCTTACGCAGTGCAAGGACTTCAAGGCTCTTCGTGTGAAAGATCGTTTGGCCTTTATCCAATCTAAGAAACTTTGCGTTAATCGTTTTAAGCCTGGTCACCTGAGTAGGGACTGTAGTAGGCCCTTTGTGTGCACCGTCGATGGCTGTGGTAAAAAACACAACAAATTTCTACATCTGCCATCCAAGCCACCCCAAGAATCTGAAGTTGCAAGACAACAGTACATAGCTGTGCCGCAGTTCCCTGCACAGCCCAATGTTTCAGTTAACAGTAATTTTGTGGTTGGAAGCAAGGAAAGGGTTGCCCTTCCCATTGTTGCGGTTCGTGTGAGGGATAAGGGACTTGATGATTACACATGTACCTATGCTTTGATAGATCCTGGCGGAACAAGTGGATATTGTTCGGAAGAACTTGCCCAACACCTAGGTTTCCCAAGAAAGAACTATACTTGTAAGTTGTCTACTATTCACGAAAGCAACACCCCAGTCTAAGCAGATTTCGTCAACCTGCAAGTCTCAAACGTAAATAGTGGACCCCAATTTGACATGACAGGAGTAATGGTCCGTCCTTCGTTGAACATCGGACTGGACAACTTGGCCACGTCAACTGACCTCAAAGAATGGCCTCACCTAGAATATATATGCATGCCTAAGTTGAATGTCAATGAGGTTCATTTGCTCATTGGACAAGACACTCCAGACCTTACATTCCCGGAGGAGACTCGAAGAGGAAAGCCTGGCGAGCCATATGCTTGTCTTACTGCCTTAGGCTGGGTCATGAACGACCCTATAGGCCAAGCCAAGCTAGCCACTTTCACTTCCTCGAACTTCACAAACGCTAAACCAGAGCTGAACATTGAGCGTCAACTAGAAACCCTTTGGAAGTCAGATGATGATGATTGTGGTGACAGCCTAGGCTTGTCTAACAGCGACAGGAAGGCTTTGAGTGTTTGGAATGAATCAGTAAAACTTGTTGATCAACACTACATGATGGACATCCCATTTAAAGAAAGACCACCTGAGTTGCCAGACAACCGTTGATGGCCGAACGTCGACTGCACCTGCTTGGGAAGAGACTACAGAGAGACTTGGAGCTGTTGGAAAGCTACATTGCGAGTGTACATGAACTCCTTGAAAAAGAGTATGCTGAGCCGGTGACAGATGATAATCTGAAAGGCAGAGAAGGCTACACTTGGCACCTTCCTCATCATCCGGTGCTGCATCCAAGAAAACCAAATAAGTGCAGACTGGTATACGATTGCTCTGCCAAGTATAGAGGAGTGTCTTTGAATGACATCAAGTCCATCAAGGTCCCGATCTGACGAATAACCTTGTTGGTGTATTGCTTCGCTTTAGGCAGGAGCCTATTGCTTTGATGGCAGATATCCAGGGCATGTTCAACCAAGTGCTTGTGAGTGAAAATGATCGAGATGCCCTTCGATTCCTTTGGTGGAAAGACGACGACCCGACAAAGACTCCATTAGTGTACCGGATGACGACCCACCTCTTTGGTGGAGTGGGGTCACCCAGTTGTGCCAATTTTGCTTTAAAGAAATGTGCACAGGAAAATGCAAAGGACTTTGATCCAAACACAATTTCCACGGTTGACAGAAATTTTTACGTGGATGACTGTTTGAAGTCTGTTGCCTTCCTTGACGAGGCAGTGAGTCTAGTTAAGGAGTTTCGAGAGCTGCTATCAGGAGGCGGTTTTAACCTTACCAAATGGATCAGCAATTCAAGAGAAGTTCTCCGCACTGTGCCGGAGGTTGAGTGGTCTAAGGAAGTCAAGACAATTGACTTAGATCAAGAACTGTTGCCTACTGAAAGAACTCTAGGCGTCTTATGGCATGAGGACTCCGACGCCTATGGATTTGATGTGCACCCAGAAGAAAGGCCACTTACTCGGCGTCGGCTATTGAGTACAGTCAGCTCAGTGTATAACCCGTTTGGGTTTGTGAGCCCCTTTGTACTAAGGGCGAAGATGTTATTCCAAGAACTTTGCCGACTTAAATCTGGCTGTGATGATCCCATGCCAACTGAGTTAAAGGAACAGTGGTGCAGATGGCTACAGGATCTACCGCTGATCCAGAACTTTACCGTTCCTCGTTGCCTAAAGCCCAAGGGTTTTGAAACAGCATCTGCGGAACTACACCACTTTGCAGATGCTTCCGAGCAGGGCTATGGAGCTGTATCATACCTCAGGATGATTGATAATAATGGATTATCTACTGTTCATTCCTCATGTCAAAGTCTCGGCTGGCCCCACTTAAACCCACCACCATTCCTCGATTGGAATTGGCGGCAGCCGTTGAAGCAGTGAAACTTGATAAGTTATTGCGGAAAGAGCTCCAAGTACCCCTTCAAGAATCAGTCTACTGGTCAGACAGTACGATAGTCTTATGGTACCTGCAACAGGAAGACAAGCGGTATCAGACTTACGTTTATTTTGTATTTCTTGGTATTTTTTAGGTCTCATTTTCTGTAATTATTGTAGTTTTATAACCTTTATTTTTCCTCACATTATTTTGTAGTTTTCGAACCGTGTTGAACGCTTACGAACTGTCTTTGTGATTAAACCGCCACGAGTTCAAAAATCTGGGTGAATTTGATTGTAGTTGTATCCTAACGCCTGATTAGTGCGTTATACATATACTGGCAGGATGTAGTAAACTGTCCCAATCCAAGTATCGCACACGTCACAATGCAGCACTTAAGATTCTCCTTTACGAAATGCTGAAAGATCTGGACCTTGTGACGTCTGTACCACCGTGGTACTCGTTGGAACAACCGAAACCACTTTACGAGAACGACAAGCGGAAGGCGTACTGGGACGTCCCAGTATATGCAGAGAACACAGAGTTCGTTCAGGAACAATAGGATCGACGCAAGGGCTATCAACAAGAAGAAGAAGAATGTCTATCTATTGGAGATGAGCTGTCCGTGGATAGCCAACAGGGAGGCGAAGAGCGCCGAGAAGACAATTAAATACGCACCACTGCGATTCGAGCTAAAACAGCAACACCCTGGATACGACATAGAGCAACACAACCTCGTTATACATGTACTAGGAGGCTGTTTGGCAAGCGTGAAGAATAGTGAAAGAGAACTGATAGGAGAGATGAAGAAAGCTGACAGGATAGTTAATAGAATGCAGGTGATACTTACTAACTCACTTCATATTGCAAGGAGCTTCAAGATTTTATCACAGTGACATTCTTCAGGAATTTTTGATAATACTTTTAAATTTTTATGGTTTACAGCTCTTTTCATTGACATTGGATTAAATTTTAAGGATCCTTTTTAAGTGGACCCTAACACATAGGTTACGCTTTGCGACTTATGAGCTAGTAACTTTAAGAATCAGCATCCTAACGTTTACACTGCTGTCATCATCATCATCATCATCATCACCATCACGTCATCATCATAATAATAACAACAACAACAATAAATCAAATAAGAATTAAAGATGAAGCAAAATTAATCAGACATTTTTAGATTCTCTCTTGGGGAAAAACATCAGTTCATTTCTTCTCAGTGTATATCAAAATATGTTGTTAAATTGTTAATGTACTCACCATACATATTTGCTATTATGCCATTTGGGATAACAAGTGACTGGAACTTGATAACATGAACCCGTTTATGCCCATAATAAAGAATTCTTTGGTGATGCAGTGGCCTTGAGATGGGGCGAACTGTACCATCTACGAACCCAAAGTAGTTGTCCAGTAGCGTTCCTTTCCTTGCGACTGCATTGGCGTATTGCGTTTGGTTGCACTGTGTTATCCTATGATTATGCATATCGTACATATAACCAAGTACTTTATTAATTATCATACCGGCACAGGCTTTGCAAATAGATGTACCATATCACTATACCGACAAGGGTACGATAATCGCTTGAGAAGCAAGCAAAATTCATCTATCCATCGGAGATACTTCCCTGATTGCATCTTGTTACAGGAGGAATTCGAAGAGCCTGGGCAAGTAAAGGAATATCGCCTTTTTTGAAACGAAATTCTGCTAGACATTCATCTTCTTCCATTTCCTCGATATCAAAATCCGGACGAGTCGTAAGGCGAATTCAAGTTTTGAGAACTATATAATTCGTAAAGAAGTAAATTAAATATCATTATCTTTTAGTATATTCATAGAATAGCATATGAGAAGCATGTCTCTAGCATCTTTAAACGAGGGCATTGATACTTTTTTCAAAGGAAAAGCAGTTATGAGTCGTCTTGTGTGAGAGTTTACAGTTGTAGTTTTGTTTACATCTGAGCGACGCGCGCGCACGCCGTACTATCTCTTAATCATTTGATCTTGGCGCCAAAAACGCCGTACTCTCCCAAGTCTTCCTCGACTAAAGTTGCCGTGGTAGACCCTCGCCGTAGCCATTTTCACGAGATATAAAAGACGTTTATTGACAAAATGTTAACTCACTTTCTATATTCAGCCTTGGATATGTTTAGGAAAGTAGTTTTTACAGACAACAAAAAGTGCTTTATTTTCCAGTTTTTATGCGATGTCCAAGACAAATAAGTAGTAGAGAAGGGACTGCTCGACCCGGATTTTTGCGGAGCATGTACTAATTTTTGCGGAGCAGTGCGGAGGATTTGAGTATTTTGCGGATAATTTTTTGGTGTGGCATTCCTCATTAGCATAAAATGACGAGCAGAGTGTTGTTCCGTTATCCTGTCAACCACGTGACGTCATGAATTTCATTGATTTGACACAACCCCGGTTTCTTTATTTGCATAAAATGACGGGCAAGCGGCGAGCTATTG
>JAAAQI020153121.1:0-10531 GCA_011800005.2 Stichodactyla mertensii | reverse complement strand
CGGCAAAGGACGACCATACATGAAGTCTTTCCTGTCCGGCTTGAGTCCCAGTCTCTCACGGTATGAAATCCGGCAATGCAGAACTCGGAGGCTGTTATCCGCGCACCCTACAGCTTCGGCAGATAACAGCCATCTCAGTCCGCATAATTCTTCACATCATACTCAGCCTCGTTCAATTATTGTTTAATGTTCTTGCACACTCAATCTTCCTCTGTCATTTTATTTTTGTACCCAGTCGTTATTATAACAAATTTTAGCCGGCAAAATGCGCCACAATGCCCTGTAGAGTTATTACAATAGAATTAAAGAGAGAAGATTCTTTTGCTGGGACATGTTCGAAAAATGTAAGATATTCCCTATTCGTCCTCTTTTCACCTTGGCCGTAATGTTTCCCTTTCAGATTACATGTCAATTTTTCCCTGGGTTTTATTTCTTCGTTTAAAGTGACGCTTAAGAGATACATTTCTGACCAAGAAGAGGCGTATTCCCTTCGCAAGAGGTAGGTCTGCATGTTGCATTGGGGAAAACATGAAAGGGTCAAGTGTAGAGTAGAAGACCGGTTGAATGAAAAGCGAACAAGCCGGAAAAGGGGATATGCTCTTTATCCTGGAATGTTTTTCACTGTCTTATATGACAGGACTAATATGTGACCTTCAGAGAAACCAGTTTCTTTCCTCGATTTTCAGTTTTTTTAACAAGAAGTTTGACCGGTTTTGTCGCGCTTGTTATTTAATCATGTCTCATGCCTTAAGCCAGAATAGCCAATGATTTAACATGTAATCCTATCTAAGTCCTAGTAAAACAAGAAGTGCAGGAAATAGCAAAGATAGGCTCAGCTTGACCGCGAAAATAGGATATGATAAAGACAAGCTTTATTTCCAGTTTTTCTTGAAATGGAATATATTTAACATTTCAATCATTCTGGATAATCATTTAACGAAGTGAACGAACTTTATACAGAAATATGAAACTAAAGCCAAGGAATAGAGCGGTTGTAAAAAGTGATAAAAACTAGCGACATAGAATCCGAGGAAAACCTTGAGAAAATTTAATTTTTGTTCATAATATTTCATGTTTTTTTACCTATAGTACAGCATTTTCATCAAATTTTATTTATATTATAGAAGTGAATGACTCAATCTTCGTTAAAAACATTATATAATGTTAACAGATTTCTATTTTCTTTGGGTTCAAGGTAGGGATTCTTACTGTGACCCACTACTACAGTCGTCTGTACAAATAGATGGTGTTGCATCAAATGGTTATGTGACAAAACAAGTTTTATCAAGGTGTAATTGTAGTTGTTGGTTTTTTTCCTAAAAAGTTCAGTCACAGCACGTGTTTCGACGGGTGAACTTTGAGCTCTCGCCGCTCTCACGCAGTGAATACGTCAATTGGATTGGCTGAGCGCTTCATCGTATCACAGATGAATGTCAAGTTCAAGCTGGAGAACCGGCCAAAAACAACAGAGGCTTAGCAAAGCTTTTAAAGAGTTAAAAATGAAACCATATATCATCAACTTTTGCGACCCCTATCAATCTATATGAGCTAACCTATAAATTAAAAATGAAGCCGGATTTCATCTTCAAATCCAACTGGATTTCTACTTAAAACCACGGAATCGCGCGAGATAGTAGTAATCCAGTCCAACTGGTCATAGCCTGCAATAACCGCATTTTTAACAAATTAAACATTGTTTTCACAGCAGTGAGACCAGCTCGACAAACAAGCCAAGAAAGCGAAGACTTAATTCTCCTCTATTACTCAATTCAAAATACAGCAATATTTTTTGATATTCTTTGATTTTCTTTAGTTTGTGCTCAGCTTTCAGATGTACGCCGGAGGGAAATTTCGTGGCGGACTCGTTTCAAGCGAAAATCAATCGGCCATATATGTGTTATCGCATCTGACCTTTGGCGTGATCAAACCACTCGAGACGTCAATTTAGATTCGTCACAGTATAGTGAATAGTTTTGGAAGATTTTGTTTCCGAAATCATAAATGCAAACTCAGCGAAGTGATATCCGGCATTGACTGAAGTGCGATTTTTACTCAAAGGACGTCTTTTCAAAACAATTCCTGGTGGCATACCACCTTTTTATGCTTAAAAATTTACTAAATATTTAACTCGCTAATCAATGCACTTGCCCTTACTTGATAGCTCCAAGCTTGATCATCTCGCTCTGTCTTTTGGCGACCTCCGGGATGAGAGCAAGAAAATTCGCTTGGGTTAACCCCCATCCAGAGCTGACACACACCAGAAGCGAAACGTAATATACCACCACGATCCAACTATCATTTTGTTCTCCGCAGACAAAACATGGCATCAACATGAAGGGAGTGAACATCCCGACCAAGCTACACCCAATCAAATGCCATGATTTCCTCTTACCGTAAAATTTCGAGAGATACGGTATACTAAAATTATCCGAAAGATAACCTATCACAAGAGACAGGGGAGCTTCGATTCCAGCAGGGATTAACCACAATAGTCCAACAACGTTTGTCGGCAGTCCGAGGATTTTGGTTTGAAAAGTTAGAAGATAAGATGTATAGACAGAGTTGATCAAATCGTTCAATATATGTCCCACACTGAAGAAGATCATTTGCTGCAGGGACAGACGTGGTTTCTTCTGACTGGGAGGCATTTCTACGTTAATGTGTAAGCTGTGTTCCTGTCCTATTGCCCTACAAGAAAAAGAGAGGGAAATGCCATTGAAATTTCACGAAAAAAAAAGAAGAAGAAGGCTGTAGTGACTGCAATAACCCCGTGCAATAGTTATTAGTCTAATAGAGGTTAGAAGAAACTAAGTTTAACAAATACACACGAGACTTTCTGTTCAGAATCACTTCGTAGCCTTTTCAAGATCTGCATATCAGCGATGCCAACTAAACTCTATCATACTGGTAGCAATATATCCTGTGAATTCTTCTGGTTGAGTAATAGTGACTAAATAGAGACTATTACTTAGTAATTATTTAGTTTTCATTTCGTGGAGTTAGTGTTTGCGTAGTTCTTTGCAGCTCCTGTTAGGATCGTCTCTGAAAGAGAGCGTTCAGAGACGACCCCAACAGCGGCTGCGAAAGAGACTAGTGTTTGCGCTCCATATTTTTGTTACGACTCGATGTTATTGAGTGGATAGAAATTTGAGAATCATTACACAACTGAGGAATATTTATGAAAACACGCGCGCTTACCCGATATCTGACGTTTTCACCGCAAAGAATTTAGCTTCGTGAATCCTTTCCTACAGGCTTTTTTCCAAAACAGTGGTGATTTGAAAGCACTTCTTCACTCAAGCTCCAAACAGCTTGTAAAGCAAAAATTCCAAAACGCCGGTAAAACTATAAGCAAAAGCAAAAGCCTAAACCGGTATTACAAGGTTTTCTGACCAGTTATTTTTAGCTAATAACGAGTTTTCTCTACAGGGAGATTTCGTTACGGCTTTGGCATAATTCCAGAGATCCCGCAAAGACTACAGACTTCTTAAGTTCTGCACTTAAAACAGCACAATTTGCCCACGAACGTACACAAGAGAATACACATACTGCAATTTTTTGGAAAATATTGGATATGAGTCTCATATTAAATGAAGCTATCATTATTACTGCGAACCAGTAGGCAAGCAGCGACACGAATCTAGACGGAGTTCCTGTGTTAAAGGTAATAGCCTTTAGCGCTCGGGAACAGAGGCCATAAAGGTCGAGAAACTTCTGCATATCAGGTGAAAACAGATAAGTACAACTTTTAAGTTAAAAAGGCTTATTTATTATTTAAATCCACGGAAAAAAAAACACTCAACGGCTTTGTCCTGGTGCCCTTGCTAGCATTATCTATACAATACCGATAAGAATTACGTTTTGGAACAGCAATAATTCAAAACAACACAACATATATATAGGCTACATTATGTCTACGAGATTTCTTGTTGCTATATAAGGGTTTTAAATATGAAGATATCGGATTTTAAAAGCTCAAAACATTTCCACACATTTGCTCTTCTTTGGGGACCGATCGTTTATTACGTCCCGGGGGGGGGTATTTTTTTCGCAAAAAAATGGAATAAAATTTGTACCCCCCTCTAAAATCAATAAATAGAAACGTACCCCCTCTATCAACGCTACAAATAAAAACGTACCCCTCAACCACCGTAGACTTCCTCGCTCTTTATTTTTTCCGTTGAAGAGTCGTCGAATTCAAATTTCGGCACTTCGGGTTCCGAGAGCTTTCTTTTCCTTCGGGCCGTTCCCTCAAAAAGCTCTCGGAACCAGTAATATTATAAGAGGGAGGCCTGGGTACGATTTAGGCCTGGCTACACAGTTTCAAAATGGAGGACGAAAACGCTGAGACGAGATTAATATTCGACGTTTTGGCACGCCTGCCTTTATCAAGGATTAAAAACTATACAACTTTATTGGAATCAAACGTCCTAGGCGTTTTTTTAAAAATTTAAAAACGTACCCCCCCAAAATGCGACCATCACAAAAAATGTACCCCCCAATTTGTAATGGTTTTAAAAATCGTACCCCCCTGTATTTCCACCGCCCCCCTGGGACGTAATAAACGATCGGTCCCTTGGCACTCGGATCCAACGAGGTTAAATGATTACTAAATAACAAAAAAATGTATAGAGATATTTTGATACTATAAACCGGCTGTACCTCGGCTTTTTCTTGTTCTACGATTTCTTACTTTTTCATGTTATACTTCTACCAGCACTTTCTAATCATGTGATCAAAATCCCAAAATTATTTTGTAACAGTCAAACAATCTCTTGCCGTGACTGTACCATGTGACGTAAATGTATTAACGAATTTTCACACCCATACGCAATCTTCCTTGAATAACTGTCAACACATGACCAGAGTAATATACAGAAAGAGAATCACATCGCTCTGCAGATATAAAAGGACAATAATTTTGCACGCGATCAGTTAAAATATGCCGAATTTGAGATGAGCCAAGGCCGCTTTTCAAATTATTTTTGCTTTGCCATTCAGTTTTGCCCGTTATTTATAGTGCTGTGTTCAATTCACCGTCATCTGGAGTTTCTTTCTTGTCTAGTTGATTTTCTTTTATATGTTGCACTTCACTCACTTCGCAGAATGGTTGTGGTGCATCGTCTTCTATTTCGTCTTCGTTGATGATGCCAGAGTGTTTATGACTGGCATTCCATCGACATGTTCTTCATCATCAGTCTGCGTTGCTGCATCTCCCATTGTGGCTGATAAAGAAGAAAGAAAGAAAGAAAGAAAGAAAGAAAGAAAGAAAGAAAGAAAGAAAGAAAAGAAAAGAAAAGAAAAGAAAGAAAAAAAGAAAAAAGTGATTAGTGGATAAGAAGAGTCCGGTGCGATTCCTTTAAAAATTGCTGTTTTGATGCCGCCTAAATCCATGTCGGTCTGACAGTTTAAGGTATACTCGGAACCGTAACCAAACAACACCATCTTGTTCTAGCATGTTGTAATCAATTGAGAAGTCATTAAGTCAGGTCACATACTGATAGGTCTGCACTGGATTGTAGCTGGGATGAACAGGATAAAAGCAACAAGTCCCAGGAGAGCACTGACATTAGGTGTGAAGGAGAAAACGTATCTGACATACTCGGTGCACTCTGGACAACCAGAACTGAAAAATAATACATACCTCTAATTAAACAGCCGCGAGGGCCGTGCCGTAGTTATAGACCGAGCTTTTTCCCCACTCTCTTATGGTCCAAGCGCGTAGTGCGCGAGCCTTAAAGAAAGTGGAAAAAACGAGGTTCCATAACTTACGCCGGACTGAGAAAGCGAGGTTAATACTACTTTTATTATATGGCAAGATAAACACAAAAATATGATTGGTGGTCCGTATTGTAAGTTGGCCGCAAATCCGATGACAGCACGTGAAATTACTTTGCCACATAACAATGGGAGTTATTAAGTAGCGAAGAACACATCATACAGGTTAGGCATTATTAATTTATTAGAGGTAAACAACAGAAGGCTGCCTGGAACAACGTTACATCTGACACTTTTAAATCTAAAAGCCTCCGTTTTAACAAAATTTCATGCTCAGATTCAAGAACGCTCCGCGGGGCTGATTACCAAAGACCTTTTGGAGAATATCCCTGAAGAAGACAGAAAAGTGTCGCTCCAACAATTTTGCCGATGAAACTCATGGACGCCATAAGAAAAATGCCCCAGAGCCCTGTTAAGGAGAAAGGTTAAAAGAAAGTAAGAACAAAGGAAAGAAACTTAAGAATATGAAAAGCACAAACTTATTGTGAATGGGATTTCTTAGCGAACCATAAAACACTTTGTTGTTTGCATCGAATTTGATGAGCACTTTGCATGAACACAATAGTTTATTTTTCATTTCTCATGGGACAATTCCATGTGCAGTGACAATTCTGTTATTAAACACGGTGGCTATGACGTCATGCCCTTGAAGAGGAGGGAAAGAGGAGGGAGAACAACTGCACCACGTACCCTATCAGCGTCGACGAATTCAGCTGCTAAGGCCAGCGTAGTGACGAACATGATGGAGGTGCCAGTACCCGACATGATTGTCGGGATGTACATCACTAGCCGGGTACTCTCGTTTAACAAGTAGAACCAACTAGATGACGCCATTACCAATATTGAACACAGGCAAATTGTCCACTGACAAAACAAAACAAAACAAAAAACAAAACAAAATAAAACAAAAGCAAACAAACAAACAAAAAACAAACAAAAAACAAAAAAAACAAAGAAACAAAGAAACAAAAAACAGTCAAATGAGTGACAAATTGCATGTATTCATGTATTTCAGTCAAAGGTTCGTGGAATTTCAAAGTGTTTGTGTAGTTGAAGTTGTGCATTCTTTACTTTTCTGTTGGTATCTGTGAATATTTTGACATGTTTTTAAATGAGGCTAACCCTGAGTAAAGAAGCTCGAGTCTGTAATTAAGGGACACGCCCATCACCATGGTAGTTTAAATATTAAACATTTGGGCTCCCTGTGTACTACCCCAAACGGAAGAATAAGACTTTTGCGCATGCGTGTTAGGCTTAGAAAAAAAATTGGTTCAGGTTTTAAAATTAAAATCAAACTGCAGTTTTTCCTATAAATAGGATTATAAGACTGAACTCGACGTCGTTACTTCTTTTCAAGCTTGAAATATACGCGGTTTTGTAGGGAACTGATTTTAGCTATTTAAACTCAAATATAGACTGAAGCATTTATATTCAACTCTGGCGCTACTGTCGCGTACGCATTTCTGAATGTGAGTTATTGTTCGAGTCACTTGCATGCCTTAAAAACCTGTACTTCCTGATTTACGATAGTTAAAAATCTAGTTTTTAGTTTGATTGTGTTGGAAAACGTTTTTTAATGACCTTTCGGTTCAGAGTTACTTTCATCTGTGTTCGCAGGATTTTTAAATACGTCATATTGCCGTCATATTGCTTCTAGGAATGAAATCACACTTTAAATCATAAGGTTGAGTAAGAAAAAGACTGCCAGAAGTCCCTTTAAAGCTGAAGGAAAGCTGAGTCAATGTTGAATGCTACTGACATAATTTGAAATAAAAAGTAATTGAGCAGCGCGAAAGGTTGGTTGCAGATACGAAACGGGCTACTGATGCTTTTGTATATAACTTTTACTTGACTAGGTCAGCCTGCCTTGCCTGCGCGCCGCGTGTGAACGTATCGGAAAAGAATAATGATAAAAAACCTCAAACTTTTTGTTCAACAGATAGTTTAATATACAAAAATAGCAGCTTAAGAAATAAATTGGTCTTACGCAACGAAACTCGTGTTTAGCGTGCTGGTAATACCCTACAGTCTACTCTTTTCAGAAACAAAGCTATCACGGCGTAATCGAAGGTGTCGCTCCGGTTCGTGAGAACTTACCTTACTGAATAAATAAAATAAATGGTCTCCCCTCATCGTGAGGGAACAACACAGGAACTGACAGCAATACGTGTCAGTTTTAAATGATTTTTTTTTTTTTTTTTTGAGGACTTTTACGGACTGCTATTATTACGGCGCATATTGCTGCCACGCAGTTTACAATCATGAGTAATGTAACTTGTTTATGCCTCCGAGACCAGACTGTTGAACCGGGAGAATCCCCTACTCTTACGAACAGCTCAACAGGCTCTTTAATGTCTTTACTGCACCGAGTTTCACCATTTCGCTTCTCCGGGTAGCAATCTCTGGAATGAGGGCGAGATAGTTCGACTGTGTCCCCAGCCACTGTACGAGACTAGTTGAAACGCCACATAATACAACACAACTTGCCAGCTGCCGGTTTCCCCCCCACAAGCGAAGCAACGCATCAACAAAAAAGGAGTGAATATAGACCAACTTGAACACATCCAATTAAGTGCCAGGACTTAGTCTTCCCGTGGCATTTCGAAAAGTATGGAATCGTAATGTTGTCTGAGACGTAGCCGACCAGAAGCGCAAGGAAAGCATCTATTCCAGTCGGGACGAGCCAGAGTAGTCCAACGATGTTGCTTGGGAGACCAAGGACTTTTATTTTGGAATAAGAGGAGGTATGAGGAAAAGATGGCTATAGCGTCAAATCGTTCATTACCTGTCCCATACTAAAGAATATTATTTGGTGCAGTCGCAGACGCTGCTTCTTCTTGCTTGGTGTCATCGTTTTGGCGAGAAAAGTGTTCAATTCTCTCAGTACTGATGGTCAAAAAGTTCTAAATTTTTTGCACGAACTCAGTCCTTGAAATTCTCAGTGAGAGACCATGCAATCCTCGAAAACAATTCTCTCTCACGGCAATTCTGACAGCAGCGCCGACGAGGTAGAAAAAAATCTAAATTTAGTGAGAAGAGTATTGCAGTGCAAACAACAAATTGCTTTCTTGAAAATTCACAAAAAAGTATTTAAAAGAAAGGAAAATAGCCGAAGAAAGTTGAAGATACCCTTGGTAGAAAATCGGCCTGCGTCTTCACCCTTGTACTGTGGCAGCAATGACGGATCAAATCCAGGTTACATGAAATTAAGTTACTTGCTTAACGTGCCATTTTGCTGATGTACACGTCATAATTTACGCGAAAACCGGTTCCTTTTACCCGATTTCAAACCGGTTCTACCTTGTTTAACAATAACCGATACTTTCCATACTTTTCCGAGAAAGAAGTGAAAATATTGTACTAGCTAAAGCATCGGTTTCAACACTTCATAGACCTTTTCCGATATAGCAAACACGGTGCATTGTAGTCTAGCTTCATCTATAGTTCATCATTCCTTATATGGTGCTGTTTGTACCTAAGCTAGACCACAATGCATCCTGTTTATCTTTCTCAGAAGAGGCTTATGGGAAGTATGCATGGGGCTTAATTCATTTTCGCCATTTTTTATATCAAATACGTTCAGTGGTAATTCACTGATACATAAACTGTCATCTATTTTATTTATTTTGTTCTTCAGCTCAAAAACACTCTAAAGGATGCATTATATATATGTTGACCTTAATTATTAACACAGCTTGGATTTCCTGTGGTTGACATTTAGACATTTATTTTATTTACACACATACTAACAAGATATGATACACACACATTAACAAGATATGTTACACTGACACACATTAACAAGATATGTTACACACACACATTAACAAGATATGTTACACTGACACACATTAACAAGATATGTTACACACACATTAACAAGATATGTTACACACACATTAACAAGATAAGTGACACACATATTGACGTAGTTATATATAAATTAAAGTACTTATTTACAAAAAGAAGATAAGAAAAGAAGAAATAGAAAAAGTGTGTGTGTGGTTGCCGAAATAGTTTATACTTTCGAGTCGACAACCACCCACGATGCTGGCAATAGCTTACGGTAAGTATCAGGTTAAGGTCCGGTCATTATTCATGATCTGTCGGAAGAAGTAGGGGTTTTTAATTGCAAGGGGGATCAGAAAAAAACGACTATAATTATCTAAACGATTATCCAAACGTTTTTGTTTTGGAGGTGTTTTTCACATCTTAAACATGGTTTTTTTTGACATAGCAAAACAGAATGTTTACGAGAAAAAAGGTAAGTTTACATCTTTGAGTCAAAGCATATAATACATTAATCTTAACTTTTATAGGAAGTCATTTTTAGCATACCTTTTGTGTCTAGCACCGTTTTTAAACTTATGGTAGATTCAACTCTGCAAAGAATAACACAACCAATCTTTTTCTTGGAGATGCCAGAAAATCTCCAAAAGAAAAACGTTGAATAAAAGCAAGGCTAGATATTAAGGAATCTAATATTTTGTGAGATAATCTGTACTTATCTTTCTGCTTTTCCAAGAAAAATCGGCCAGAAAAATGATAAAATGAAAAAGATCGAGAATCGTGTCTTGCCATTCGGAAGAACAATCAAATGAGCCCTTTGGCTAACTCGTGGATACTAATTGGGCTATGCTTGAGTTGCATTGCATTTGAGAGAATGTATTATTTGTCATATAATCTAAACTTATGTTTTCTTGTATAAACTAGACACTCAACACGAGACAATAAAACTACAAATAAACACAAA
>JAAAQI020153120.1:0-25820 GCA_011800005.2 Stichodactyla mertensii | reverse complement strand
CTACTGAGTCTGCGTATGTTGCTTATGCTTATGCCGCTAGTGAGGACCAGGCTTAAGACTTTTTTCTCGAGGTTGCGTGCGCATCCAAACTTGACGGGCCACAAAATCAAAATAGACATTCTAAAATATTGTGCAACAAATCTACTAATTTATAATTCATCTTTATTGCTTTAAGATTCGAGTCAAGGTTATCGAAGGTCGACAGCTACCAGGAAATAACATCCACCCATTGGTTCGTGTTAGCGTGTCCAATCAGAAACGCGAAACCCAGGTTGCCAGGTCAACCAACAAACCCATGTATGACGAGGTACGTGTCATAGTAATGATATCGCAGTATAAAACCTTGCGTGTTTGCTGCGCATGAATAGCCTGGTTCTCAGTAGCGGCATAATCATAAGAAACAATTGAGCAGACCCACTTCTGCAGTGCAGCATTTTCATTAGCAGCACTAGTCTTTTCTCACATCTGTTAGAGAAGACCTGCAAATGAGTCTGTATGTTGTTTATGCTTTTGTTGCTAGTAAGGACCATACACTTAAGTCATCAAGATAAAAGATTGTCGTAACGCGTCTACTTGGGACTTTCGCGCGGAGATGTCAACACTGATAGGCAAAAACTCCAATGCTTGAGATGTCTAAGACTCGCTATTTTAAAGATACAAGGTTCGCCGTGTAGTAATTTTCAAATACAATAATGGTGCGCAACAAACCTACATTTGTTTACGCACCTGCTATTTTAAAGATACAAGGTTCGCCGTGTAGTAGTTTTCAAATACAATAATGGTGCGCAACAAACCTACATTTGTTTACGCACCTGCGTTTTGATTGATAGGAACGACGCAGCTTGGAAACCTAAATCTCTTGCGTTTTTATTTTTATTTCAGAGTTTTGTGTTCAATTTCCATTCATCTGAAGCAGAACTCTTTGATGACTTGTTTGTGCTAGAGGTAAGGTAACCATGGTTGCCAAATCACATTGAAACCACCTCCTGTTGAGTTTCTCATTTTCTGCCAGAAACACCAACAAAACAGTTAATATGGAAAATTTTATTTTTTAGGTTTTCAACTCCAAGAAGATGCGATCCGATGCTTTACTTGGCTACTTCGAGGTATGACCTCTTTACCATGCTATAGGTTGACGTAATGTTTATAAACATTGTCATTATGATGTTAATATGCCAACCATTTTAACAATAGGTTTTGCCACATCATTATATTGGATGATCCAATAGATTTTTGGTTAGCAATTTAAATGACAATTAGCCAAAACAAAATACGTCACCGTACACCTATTTATTCAATTTCTGCAACAGATAGTGTTCCTGAAATTTCCTATTATCGATTTTCTTTGTATTTTTTCTTCTTTACAGTCTGACATTGGCAGTGTCTACGAAATGCGCGGTAAGAAATTACATTGGTTTGTTTATTTATTGTGTACACCTTATTCGTATCTAAGAAGCGAAGATGATTTATCTTTATTTCCGAACGTTGATAAGAACATGGAGATTGTGATTACTTATTATGACGATGGAAATGGAGTGGTGTTATGATCAATTTGAATCCACATATTCCTTTCAATCCAGGTCATGCGTTCGTGAGAAAATGGGTCCTAATGACAAGCCCTGGGTCCGAGGGCGGTGATGACGACGAAGTAAGTCAAATAATATATTTCAAAAGATAGAAACCTGAAAGTTATTTTTAACAAATTATTTGATGTTTTCAGGGAGAAGAGGGAGGAGAAGACGGAAAGTCGAAGAGCAAGTCTTCACTTGGCGGATCACCAGCGGTAAGAGATTTGATAATCTAGAACAGATATCTAGATCTTAAGATGACTAGACGGATTTTTAGAGGCCACAAGCGTGCGCGCTCCAGATCACAAACCATTTTATTGCCATGGAAAACTTTGAATTTCATTGTTTTCTGATTGGAGTGTCATTTTCTAGTTTTCGATATGACGTTTTGCATGCTTTTTAAGAAAAGTTTTTCATCAGTTTTCTTCAATGTACGGCGTTTGTCTTTCATTCTCTCTGATTTATATTACAGTCAAACTAGCTGAAGCGTACCCTCCCCCCCCCCTAGACTGGATTAATAAATTTATTGCCAACGAAGTTGGCAAACATAGAGGAGTTTGAGTTTGTTACGGAAGTGCGTTATTTCTTTTTTTCTAAACAGGTTTGACTAGATTACACTCCATATAAGGAAGTGTGCAAAGTTTTGCTTGGTATTGGGTTTGAAAAACGTGTTAAACCAGTTTTTGTGTAAAGTAACATTTTGCGAAGACAAATTTACACTGTATGCAAGTCGTTATTTTTAGCCATGGGAACTGTCTGGCGTTGCGAGTTTCTTCTAAATTATGTTGCGCGACGCTGCACACGTTATAGAAAATAATTCAATGGTCAGTCAAATTGAATCCACGAAGATTTCTTATTCGTTTTCAGTAGCCTAAAATTAATGATTTTCCTCACTCTCACTAAAACACTCCCTTTTAAATCTCATTACTTCGTTGGCACATTCAGATTCCTTTTTAAGAACAAACACTAGGTCTCAGTTCCGTTACTGATAAGTATGACTAGTTCGAATATTGAGCAATTACTCGTTTTCAGGAATGCATTCCGTTTGAAAATATTATTCCACTATTTATACTATTCGCATACTTTTATGCAGGGGATTTTGTACGTTAAACTGACACATTTAGATGAGAAGCTGTCTGGTTTTACCAAATAGATAAATAAATAATGAATTTATGAATCCAGTCTAGGGGGTACGCTTCAGCTAGTTTGACTGTAATAATTCATTATATTCTATAAAGGGATATCTGAAAGTGACAGCCATGGTTCTAGGACCTGGTGATGAGCCACCTGTAAGTATTCATTAAAATTCTTGTTTTAACATTCTCGACATTTCATCGAAAAATTTATTCTTGATTCATGGTTTTTTATTTATTACTTGTATAGGCAAAGGCTAAAGCAGCTCCCAAAGACGATGAAGAGGACGACATCGAAGCGTGAGTAAATCAAGTAGTGCAAGGATTAATCAATTTCGTTTTCTTGCGACGGGATTTCGAGTGTAAACGAGCGCTTATACTTGCGGATCAGCTCAGTGCATCAATAACTAAAGTCATTCTTCCATCTAGAAACTGTCTTATGCCCATGGGCGTATCCCGCCAGCCTGCTGTGTTCAAAGTGAAGATATACCAAGCTGAAGACATCCCACAAAGTATGTAAAAGAACTGTATCTACAGTCTGCGTGGCCTTATTTGTGTTCCTCTTTCATTCCGCACGTGCTTTGTCAGTGTTGTTTATATCACACTATCTAGACATACATACCTAGTCGTTGGATTCACGTTCGCGAAAAAACTTCGGGGATGTTAAGGTGGTCTTAATACACTTTTATTATTCTAGTGGACACGGGGATGGGAAGAAGTATCAAGAAATTCTTCAAAGGACTTTTTGGAGGAGGAAAGGTAATTCTAAACTATTATAATAGTTGCAGTTTTGAAAATATACTTTTCTTGGCACAAATTAGCGGAAATCTAGAATTTATAACTGATTTTTTTATTTGGTTTTACAGAAAGAAGAGGAAGAAGGAACAAAAAGTCTGGTGGATCCTTACGTCAAATTAAACTTCTGCGGAAAAGAGGTTATTTTCTTTCTTTTTTCTTTGTTTCATAGTGTGGTATGGTATGAATGGATGTCACAGAAGACTTTGATAGATAGCGCGAAGAGCTTCACCTGGAAGAACAGAAAGTAGTAACATGCGTATTGCAGTGATTTGACGAGCCAAACGCATTTTATGAAACTCATTTATCGGTTTTATCTGAATTATCATTAATATTCATGTTTTCTCCAGGTCGAAACTGCCATCAAATATCAAGATGACCATCCTGAATTCAAACAGCAGCTTGAAATCCCGTTAATGGTTAGTGAACACCGCGTGACACTCACATGATCTCAGTCACGTACTACTACGTCATCGTTGTGCGTCATATCTACACCAATATTTTTCATTTTTAACAAAGTTCTGTTTGTTTTCAGTTCCCATCTATGTGCGAACGACTCAAGCTACAGATGTATGACTGGTACGTCTGATTTTAATTCAACTTTATGTTTAAAATCTTCATAACATAACAAGCGCTCTGATTGGTTCAGCTACCAAAACCCTATCAGACAGCCCGCTCGATATCGCAGAAAAAAAGAGAATTTGAGCGCGCTTACATATCTTTACTGGAAATATTCTTAAACCGAAGTAGCACTCAAAAAGCTAGAGAACAGTTGTTGGGCATTCTTGTTGCACAAGACTTCCACGCTACTCGGCTCTGGGCGCCAAAGGGCGTAATATTCTGTATTGGATATGAATTTATGATCTCAAACGATTGTTTCCTTAAATATCCAAGTTCTTGTACATCTAGCTAAACCAAATCCAACATTGCGCTTGGTGCTCATTTTCATCTTTTGAGTATGCGACTATATCATAAATCTTTAGGATTTATCACGCTATATTTTGTATGATTACTTTCCCTAGGGATCGAATGGGTAACGATGATTGTATTGGTACAGCTTTCCTGTCACTATCTGCTATCTCAGGACAGGGTGATGAAGGTAATAAACATTATTATATACAAAGAACGCGCGTGATATGGAAAAGACGAGCCCTGATATGACGCCCAATCAAGGCTAGTAACGTTAAAATGGTTTTCTGACGGCCTCTTATCTAATCAATATCTAGTTTTGTCAACTTGACGAGCGCGCGAACGGCTCTTGAAACCATAAACGATCGATTCAAAATGAAAACGATTTTTGATTTTCAAATGAAATACCAGCAAAATTGGTTATTTCTTTGTATAAATATTTAATAAACACTTTATTAGTCGTCCAAGCAACTAATACTGCTTTGCATTTTTACTCGTGATTCGTAAAAATACACAGCCCTATTAGCCGCTTAGCTGACTAATATATGACCAATAACCTTTATCTACACAGCATTGCACTGTGATAAACAAAAGATAAAGATGGACGATAAGTTATTGACTTTTATAATTGGTGTTTTTCAGGTTTTGCCCCAACGTTTGGACCTTGCTTCGTAAACTTTTATGGTTCACCCCGAGAATTCAGCGAACTTCCAGACGAGAACGAAGCCCTGAACAAAGGAATTGTGAGTTTGTGGTGTGATATAATGGGCTTTGTCGTTATAAATTTTGTAATTCAATTACGAGGCAGCCATGTTTATTCCCAAAAGGACAAAAACCTTTGTTTATGCCCTGGTGAACTCGTTCTAAAGTGTTTGAATGAGAGGCCAGACGAGGTCATGCAGGGGAATTGTATTGCTTCAGTCATCATGGAGGGTCCTGAAGGGCTAAAATGGGAGCTGGGATTTGTCTTTTTTGGGCTGGGAAAATGGGATTTCATGCACTGGGACTGGGATTTTGCCATTACTGGGATTGGGATTTTTCTAACTCTCTAACTCTTACTCTATAACTTGGACTGAGATTTTGCATAAATAGGACTGGGATTTTGCAAAATTTTGAGATGGGAAATGGGATTAGGACCTCCCCCATTCATAACTCTCATCATGGCCACCCCGTGATTAACCCATGTAATTTGTTACGTTGCTGTAAGATGTGACTTGGTATGGTAAGGTGTATTTTAAGGTGGTTAGGGGACCTTTTCTGAAGTGGCGTAGGGGTGTCTTCCTGTTGTGCTAAATGATATAGTTACTGAGTCATGTGATACGATGTGAAAATGATTGTCTTGCACAAGGTGTCATCTATATTCCAGGCTGTTCTCAACATCCAACACCAACTGTAATCATTTATTCCATTTTCCAGGGAGAGGGCGTGGCATATCGTGGTCGTGTTCTCGTTGAGCTTGATACTGCACTGGGATCTGACGAAATAGAAAATCCAGTGACAACAATCGAGAATGAAGACGTGATTCGTGTCCAGGTAAAAGTTCGGTTTATTTTTCTCACAAGGGAATCGCACTCGCCTCACCTTTGGGGGGTTTCGATCCCTGGACTCAGCATTTCATGTGAGTAGAGTTCTTGTTGGGTCTCCTTGGTTCGAGGGTTTTTCTCTGGGTTCTCCGATTTTCCTCCCTCCGCAAAAACCAACACGTTAAATTTCAATTCGATCTGTAAGTTAGCCGTGCCTTGACTTAAATCATTCCAGAAGTTGTTTCAGGGTTCAGTAAAATTGAAAGATTTTTTTAGTTTCTCCTTCTTGCAATATTTGCTATCATTTTTTTTCTCTAAAAGCGAACGTTCCATTAATTCTCCATTTCCTTTGAAACCCCTTAGCCTTACTTGAGACGAGAAAAGTACAAACTGTTTGCCTGTTTTTATGAAGCAACAATGGTAAAAGATGTGGACGGACCTGTCGAATTTGAAGTTAGCATTGGTAAGAATTTACAGTTGTTTTTTACTAAAACCGAAAAAATGTCTCGAGGAAGTTGAGGCCTTTTTCTCGCACTCACTCAACAATTTTGGCAGTTTGTGAAGCCTGGTTCACACTAGCGTCGTAATCGTAAGCAACGTACGCAGACTCAGTAGCGTATTGCTCATTAACAGTGCTTGTCTTTTTTCACGCCTCAGTGATAAATACGCTACTGAGTCTGCGTACGTTGCTTGCGATTACGATTACGACGCTAGTGTGAACAAGGCTTAATGACATACCAGGATAAGATGTGCAAGTAAGAGGAAAGAGGAAAAATGGTTTTAGAATTTTAAAATCCTTGAGTTAACTTTGTCAGTGACATAGTTTTATGCTGTATTAACACTGGTTTTAGAATTCATTGTTGGGAAATAAGTCTACATAATTTATGATCTGAATTCGATATTTATAATCAAACAAAAGCAGTCCTAATTGTTGAGCAATATATAAATGTATACGTTGGCTTTGTTACACAAAGTAATCATTTTTTACAAACTGCAACTCAACTTGAACTTAGGAACAAAATAAATTTTGAGAAACAGAAATAAAACAAAATGGGAGAGATTGCAAAACTTATGCCAATGTTACTTGCATAAGGTATCTTCCTTGACAACAGCCTTTCTTTGAAATACAGAAATACTGTAGCATGCTTTGGACGTTTTGAGTTATCACACAAAATAAGTAATTCTGGATTGAGGTTTTAAACCTAGTGAACTATCACAAAACCTGCATTCTGATAGGCTACACCAAGTGATAGCCCAGTACCAGTAGTAGGCAAAAACAATGGTGTCTGCCTTGCATTTTGCCCAGGAAATGGCAAAACACATTTATTTGTTTTCTATCGCCCCCTGTTATACTAATTAATTAGACCTCTCTCCCTCATGGGCTACAAGCCAAATAGTTCATTCAGCTGCACCTCATGAACTATTGACCTGCAGCCCATTTGGGCTCTGGGTGTACTTGTGAATTATACCTTAATTTCTTTCCCTAGAGCCTCTATTCAGGTCTGATTGGAGTTGCCAATCATGAGTTTTAGTAATATCCAAAATAGCATCTAACCATTTGGAGTGAACAAGCTTACACTTGATCAAAGCATATTTCTGAACCAAATCCAGTCAGAAATAATTTCATTTACAAAATTGAAAATGATTATATTAAAAATTATGGGATCACGTTCTTTTATTGCCATCAGCATACTGATAGTTTATTACAAAGAACAAAAAAGATATCCTAGGCGATATCCACTAATAAATCTATTCATCTAAAAATAAATTATCATTATGATGACAAGTTCCTGGACAATGATGCATTCACAAGGTGAACACAGCCGTTCCTTTAATGTCTTGCACTTTTTTACTGTATGCTTTCTTTCCCTCCTTCCTTAAACCTAGTACATGCATGTGGTACCATTAACAATTGGAGTGCATTTAGTCAAATTGTTTAATAGTCGGATAAATTTAGTCTCACTTAGATAACTAGGTTAGTTAATTATGGGAATCCAGGAGTGGCTTTACCAGAGAATAAGTCTGAAGATACATTCATATAATACACTGTTGTACATCCCCTGATCCTGGAATCATTTGCTTGTAGATTCAAATTTATGTTAGTAAATAACTTTATATCTTATTTATGTGACATCACCTATTCAACAGTTTGACTAAATTCACTGTCGTTTACAATTCTAGAACATCTACACTGATTGTATCTCAAAACACTTATTTTAAATAGACTTGATAAAACCTAATTCTGTCTCGGATGGAGGATTTCCAATCTCTGAACCTTGCTTCAATGCTAGCACAGACTTATAGCCAGCAGATAATGCTGACATGTGATGGAAGAAGGCTTCTTTTTCGACTTGTATTGATAAATCATTGACTCCATACTCCTTCATAATTGAAGTCACCTAGAATACAGAGCAAGATTATTGAGTATCTACTGGAAATGCTTGATGCTAGTGTTACCACTTGATGGTAATGTCCACCTGGTTAGGTCATGGATGCCATAACTGAGAAGGTGCTACCTTAGTTTGTAATTACATCAGCAAATGGTTAGACCTTCTCTTGAATAAGGACTTTAAACCATAGGCCCTGTCTCCCATCCCTTCCTTAACCTGTATATGGGGGACATTAAAGAACCTGTTGAACTATTCAGTAGGAGTAGGGGATTGTCTCCCGGTTCAACAGCCTACCCCAACTGGAGGTATAACATACATGTACTAATACTAATTATCCACTTGTGATTATAAGCTGTGTGGCTACCTATGGTGTCTAATATGCAGCCTGTAAAATCCTCTTCTGAAAAACGATTGTAAAGCGCATTGAGACAGTTGTGAAATGCACTATATACACTATTATGTATCCATTTTTTTTATGTCGACTACACTAGAGGTGCTAGAGCTTTGCATGTGAACATCTGCAAGAGTACCTCTTAATGGTGTCTATATGTCTAATGTCTATACCAGTGGGAGTCAAGACAACACAAAATGACCAGGATCTAGAGTAGTGCTAATTAATAGTAATGGTGTCCTGTAGCATTTAGGATCAAATAAGGGGGCTTTTATTACTTATTGCAGGGGGTTGGCAAAATTTACAAACACTTCAAAAAGACCTACGTATACAAACCTGTTGTATAATTTTCTGTTCATTTGCCGATGGTGCAACCTGCACATGTATAGTCCCTACAGTTGTTTTCTCTGAATGCTGCCAAAAATGGTGATCTCGGTATGAGAGCACACCATCGAGTGACAAAACCTGATAAATATAGAATAAGACTGTTGTTTTGAAAGATTAAGGCCCAGACAAACAGTGCAATGTGTGCACACCCATAGAAAAAGCTCTTTAGAGGGATAATGCACATTGCTATGAATCTATATGCTAGAAACCTTTTTTGCAAGCAAACACTTAAGTACTGGTATTCTGGCCATTTCCTTGGCTACAAATGTACCATTGATTGGAAGCAATGTTGAAGCCCTATTCACACAAAGACATTTGACATTTGTTGTGCACAACTGTTATACCATGGTACAGGGCTTTACACCTAGTTTCAAAATTATGCCACCCAGACAATGGCAACTGCAAAAGTAGCTGGGATTTTGGCTTCTGCCAATCAAAGTTACAACAGTCTGAGTTTTAGTAATTATTTTGATTGATGGCAGCTAAAATCCTAGACATCTAATGTGGTCTAGGTTGCACAATTATGGAAATAGGTGTAAGGATTGATCTAAAATCAGGGTGGGGTACAGAAGAGAGGATACTTGTGATTTTTGAGTCCATCAGAACATTGGGTCATAAAAAAAGACAACTAAAGAGCAAAGCTAGGATACACAAATTTGAGCACGGGTAGAAGAAAAGTATTGAGGTATTTAAAGTGTGTATAACCCTTCTGACAATATTCTCATTGATTCTACACCAAAGTTCAAGTCATCATTTTCAAATGCCCTTTCTATTTACCTTATTCAAGACATTGCCGAGTCCTTTATCTATTTCTACAGGGGTCCTCTGTAACAGGACTGCAGAAGATTCTTTAAGCAACGGTAAAACACTAAGGAAGATCATGGTTGCGATGAACAGAGAGCATATGGGATCTGCTATGAACAGGCCAAAGCGCTCGATTAAAATGGATGAGAGTATGACACCAATGCTACCAAGGGTGTCTGCCACCACATGCAGAAATACACCTGTAGATATTGAAACAATATTATAGGTATAAGTAGCTTAGTTTATACTATAACACAAATACAATGCACACTGATTGACTAAAAACCTATGAACTACTTCCCCCATGGGCTACACGCTAGATTAATCAGTTAGACAACACAAGACCACTTGCCCATGGTGTTATAGATGCACTAAAGGAAATATATAAAGAACTCTTAAACAAGCTAGAGCTGAAATCGTTCTTTACATTTCCTTGCATTCTCTCTGAAAAACAAAATCCCAACACATTGTTATGCAATACATAACCGATTGACGTCATTCGTCTCCAGGATTATATGTGCAACAGAAGACAGTTGTTTATCTACCTTGCATGTTGACGCTCCTGTCAGGATGTGATGAACTATGTTCGTGACTATGTCCATGGCTATGTGCATGACCGTGATCATGACTGTGTCCATGACTACATGACCCTCCACCATGCGAATGTGCATGTGCATGACGAAAGGCAACTATTCCTACTAAATTAACCACCAGGCCAATGACAGACACGGCCTGTGGAATGATAAAACAAAGGAGTGACTATAAGCACAAGGAACTGTGCGATACATGGTGTAATACTATATAAACTAAGTAGGTATAAATAAGAAATAAATATAAAATTAATATAAATGGTTAGTTAGGTGGATGGTATGAGAAATGAATGAATGGATGGGATGGATACGTAGTATAACAAATGGATGGTTGGTTGGATGGATGGATTGTATAAGAGATGAATGGATGGAGGAGGGAAGGGAAAAGAATGAAGGCACATTTACCAGCAGACGTTCTGTGCTGACTTTGGGTGGATCAAATAATCTTTGTATTGCAGCTACGAACACAAAGAATGCTATCACCACTAGAAACAGACCGTTCACAAAACCAGACAAGATTTCAACTCTACTAAACCTGCAAAAAAAAAGCAAGAAGCATGAGAAAATAAAAGTCCAGTAGAAAATAAAACTCCAGTAGCAACAACATCACCCAGCAACAACAACATCAATATGTAGCAGTACATTTATGTAGCAACTTGCTACAGCAGCAGCAAGAGCAACAACAATAAGCATTGAAAGCAATTACAATTACAACTACAGCACTAGCAGAAGCAGTGCATGTCAGTGTCAGAACAAAAGCAACAACAACAAAGACAGGAACCGATTCACAAAGACACAACAACAGCAGCAACAGCTATAGCAGCAACAATGTGAACTAAAACACGACCAGCAAAATTACCCATGTACTGCCTTACCCGTAGGTGAACTTCCGAGTTCCTTTCCATCGTGACATGAGTGCAGCACACAGCCCAAGAACAAGAGCAGTGCAGTCAAACAGCATATGAAAACCATCTGATATCAATCCAAGGCTGTTCGTCCACATCCCATACAGCAGCTCCACCCCTGTGAAGAACTATACAAGACAAAATATGACACAGGGAGTTAGTCTGGAAATCAAGAATTGATTTGATTGTATTTGAGGGCATTGTTGGTGTTCATCTCATTATTGGTAAAAGGCACTTATTGTACTCAAAATTTGACATGGCTTCCTATAAATTACTTCACAGTTGCCAGAGGAATGTCCTCTCATTGCTGTCTTTGTCTGAAAATCAGTCACTACGCCTGAATATATTACATAAATAAATTAATAATTCACTGCTTACAAGGTTCAAGCAGAGGAAGTAGAATATTTGTCTTGATTCTGATTCTTCTAAGGTTTGTCTCAGGAAGGTTTTGAAAATCGATAGCACAGACTGTGGAGTGTGGAAATTATAAATAGGCAAGCCTCCTGTGGTGTAGCCAATCAGATTGCCTTTGGTAGCTGGGCGAGGAGTGGGACGTGAAAGAAGACGCGTAGCTAGGGAGAAAAAAACATATTTAAAAACATAATTGATTAAGATGTCATTTACTGCAAGTACGGACCAAGTTGGAGGAGAAGCTGAAGTATTGGACGGGAGGGTTTATATTCTTTTCTTGAACAAAGCCAGTTTTTAATGCCCAGAGATGTAGTCCCTCCCCCAAATTATATAACCTGGGATGAATCCAGCAAATGAGGCAATTACCTACTTAGAATCAGCATTCTTGTGGACCAGTTGGCAACTAAGTAAAAAGATGCTCTTGCGAATGATTCTGGCCAAATTTAAACTTAATAGAGAGGGGGAAACTGGGAAAACAAACACTTAACAAAATAAAGGACAGAATGAGAGAAACCAGTGGTCCTAAAACTGGTCTTTGTGGAACCCCACAAACAGAGAGTGCACGTAAGAGACACCACCAAACTTAATTCTGGCCATGCCTCCAAGCTTTGAAAACTGGAGGTTGTACCAAGCCTAGTTCATTACCACATTCTCAGTTGAGTTGAAGAGCTCAAGCCTGCTCTTTCTCCCTAGAACTGAGAAGCTACAGGCTTCTGCTTACCTAAAATAAAGAATATAGCAGCAAATATAGTTCCACCTGACAACAGATGCTTAACACCTGTTGTGTTCCCATGATGCCATTCATGGATAGTCCAGGCCCATGGTTGATCCCACAAAACAGCAAAGACAAGAGCCGAGAAGAAGGAAGCTGTCGATCCAACCTTGGCAGTTAGATGACCTTCAAGCTTTGATAAACAGAATGATTCTACGTAGAAGTCAATGATGAAGACAAACAGAACAATTAAACCCATTGGTAGAATAGAGCTGATCCAGTCTATGGTAGACTCCTAGAAAGGCAAAGTTACATAGTGTTGCATACATTACAAATATAACTCTAACAGGTACATGTACTTGTAACTTAGCTACAGCAATGAAGCAGTAATCAGCAATTCATACCTGTGTGAAATGAGTAATGGCTGCTGCTGGAAGAAGCAACACTGTAGCTATGCTTGTAGAAAGAGCAGTTAGTCTTTTTCCACCTACATAAAATGTTTTTTTTGGGAATTTCAGAAAAAATTTAAAACTATTTAGGTTTTCCCCCTCCACACACAGTCCTTCTTCACCTACATGTAGGTCCTGTAAACAGCTTTTGCTTACCTCCAATTTCAACAGCTAATTTTCTAGAAAAGTTGCCATGGGCAACGTTGCAAAGCAAACCAAGGATAAGTAGAATTAGGCCACCCTAAGACAGGATCAATGTAGTTACTCAGTGTATAATTATAAGTATTAAGATTCTAGAATAAGCTATAAAAAATCCTTTGCCACCATATGCCTCTTGAGAAGGTTGATGTGCCATTTTGTGGAACGTTTCTGATTCAGAGCAGCATAAAAGCACAACAAATTTATTGGATAGTTTCAATACATTTTAGGTTCAAAGTAATGGCGCTTCCAAATATTTTGTCCTGAGTTCATTTAACAAAAGGGCATTCACCTCACTCATGTACCTGGATGATGCTTAGCAAATGCACATTAAGCAAAAAACAATTTTATGTATGGGTGCCCACTACATGTAATTTTTCTTTCTTGAGGCCTTAATGATAGGTCAGCTGGGGCAGAATGAGTAATATCAGCAAATTGTTCTTACAAACCTTCATTTATAGCAATTTTTACCTGATGGTCTGGCAATCCTAACATTGACAAGATGTGGGAATACCAATGCATCAAGCGATTGCCATGTATTTTTTCATCTGGTAACCACTTGTTAAGAAATATTTGCATCTGCATTCAGACATGCAATTAGTACATAATTCTTTAGGAGTCCATAGCAATCCCTCTTTAGTCTGAGAGTAAATGGTGACTTCTGCTTAGGTTAGCAAAACATCAGTCACCAGCACCAACAGTCTTTCTCAAGACTACACTCACCCAGACAATCACATTTCACAATCATCCTTCTTCAGTCTATGTATGTTTGGCAAAATGCTGCTCGTTTTCTGGTAAATTTTTAAATCTTTCTAATTCCTGAATCCACAAGACAAATATTACATAAACAATCTAACCATACAAAGGATACTGTCATCAGCACTGTGGAGATGTGGAGTATCATTATCAAACAGCAGGAGGGAAACAATGCCAAGAAGAAATAGAATGGCTCCTCTGAACTTTGAAGGGCCTCCTGCACTGGTATGAAAGAGTACACCTAATGCACCAAGAACTACCAATTCACCATGTTCATACAGAAGAATAGTCCTAAAGAAATAATAATATAACAATGATGAGATGAACAAATGAATAGTGACAAACACAGGGCCCAAAATTGATATTAAAAATTGTAACAATTTGTTGTAATCACCTGATGCTACAAATTGAACACTTCTCTATGCCCCAATGACATTCAATCATTTGAATCAAATCTCTCCCATCTCACAGCTGATCTATATTTACCTCCTAATAGACCATAGCATACATTACCATATTTTTACCTTAATGCACCACATTGCGACAGACCTTGCAGCCATATCAGAGCAATCAATGTAGAAAACACAGCATGTCTGGCTATTCTATACCACTGATATTAAAATTAATCAAAAACACTTAGCCATGAAGAATGACTTAAACATTGAAGTTAACAGTACAGACATCCAGTATGTATTAAATATGACAATGGCTCCCTATTGCAGGGTTTTTAAAAAGTAATGGTCAAGACTTAAATAGAAGACTGTGAAACATTAAGTATAATAGACTAAATCCACCTGGGCATCATGTTTTCCCATTTCAGACCATGTGTCATTCCCTTGAGAATATGATTCTTTGTTTGAGGCTCATCCATAATAATGTATCTTCTCAAGTGCTACCAAGAAACAAAGAAACAATACCCAAGGGAATGAAACATGGTTTGAGATGGGAAAACAAATACACCCAAGTGGATTTGGTGCATTTCTGTCCCCTTAAAATATGTCAGATATCCCTCTTCATCCAAATTTAGAAAAATGCTGTTGCTCAGCTGTTCAAATTATAAGTTACTGAGTTGCATGAAAGCATAAAACCTAAAACTGTACCCTGGCCTGGCCAGCAGTGTTAATTTCAAATTGTAAAAATGTACTCCTCATTTTCAGCTAATTTTTAAAATTGTATCCCTTCTTAAGCCACTGCTTCCCGCAACATAGTAAATGTGTGGTCCTCAAGGTGCTTTTAGAAAATCAAGGATGAGAAAAATATCTTACCTGGTTGAGGATAATTTTCTTCCCTGATGATATTGGTTTTTGCAATAATACTAGAATAATGGATGAACTTAAAGGAAAAAAAGGTCTGTCATTTAACAAATGAATACTATTGGTAGTTATATTGCTCTAGAGTGGCATACCATGGAATACAATAGCTTTCCTTCATTCTCATTGGCAGTATTTTCTATAGTGTGGGATAAAACGATCTATAACATCTTCAAACTGACTTTATCATCAAGACTTACCATAATCTAACTATAAACAAAAACTGTGTGATGTGAAATATCTTGAGCTGCTCATAAGCAATGAATACACCGTAAGAATGAAGAAACTTGGCAACAATGAGAGCAACTACATATGGTGTTGTCCTGTGAGAAATAAAGCTTAAATTAATGTAAATGATCATTTTAATCCATGCTGTAATTCACCATTTCTAAGCGTGTCTGGCTTCTATTCACTGGTCAATTTCTTATTCTCTTTGAGGGGAACTTTGCATAAATACAACACAGCTTGTTATCCTTCACTGCACATGGAAACTATTGTGTTCATGCAAAGTGCCCCTCAAATTTGATACAAATGAGCCAAAATGAAATGCTGTATGGACCGTAAGAAAGGAGTGAATAAATCGTATGGCAAATATGCATTATGACTATATCAATGTGGCACATACTGTCGTTGGTATTATCATGCACAGTGCTTAAAAAACACAATATTTACATTGTAACGATCAAATGTAAAATTTAAAAACACATACTCAGTAATACCAAGGACAAACACGATATTTACAAGCATAACACAGATTAAAAATAGAAAACAGAAATAAAAATATGGCGTCAAATCATTAGTCCATTTACGATGGATTTACGACTCCATAATTACGTGAAATAGTGAATAATTTTTGCTCTGCAGGTTATATCTTTATACGGAGATAAGATAAAAGAAATGGATACTCACGCTGTTGAGCCGATCGGACCAAGCTGTCTCTTATTGAACAGATTATCACTGTATGATTCAAGTTCATCCATTTTTTGTTTCTTTTCGAATGATGAGCTGGCGAACGGTCATGTGGACTGGCACTAGTTTGGTAATCCGCTGACCGTTTCAAAAGAATTGAATGGAAGAAAGTGGGAAAAATTGAATGAAAGAGAATAGGATACGCAAAAATAAAAACGGAAGCAGAATGACGCTCCATGAAAATAGTGTTAATTGACTTTCACAAACTAAGGAGTTGGAATGTACTTTTCCCTATTAGCATCTTCAACATAGCCCTGCACTTGAGATACCTTTCACTTGTAATGCACTAAGGTTTCAGTATGAGGTTTCATGCTAAATTTAATTTCTTCATGGATCACTGAGAATTATGCATTAAGCCTCGCATTGAAACCTTTGTGTGTGACAAGCAAAGCATATCTTGAAAGTGGGCTATTGTAAACTTTTGTTCAATGGGTGAAGTCATTAGGTTAGGATTGAAAGGAAAGTGAGGATGGTGTGCCATATTTTCTTAAAATTAAAAATTGAATATAATTGAGTATACTACTGTAAATCTCAGTCAATTTGAGAAGCTCATACCACATTTTGTACCAACAAATAACTATGAATAACAAGTAATAGATCAAACACGGAAAAGTGTTTCATCTGATATCCAAACACTGAGAGAAGTGGGTTGAAAAACGAGGCGCAGCCGAGTTTTTTTAACCAACTTCGAGGTGTCTGGATACAGTCGTTTGCATCTAAGAATGAACACATGACACTAAGACATGTTCTGTCGCTCCTTTAAAACTTCAAAGTTTTAGCCACCAAACTTCAATGTTTCTCACGCTCTCTCTTGCGTTAAGTATGATTTTTCTGAGAGTACCACTCCATGCTGACATTTTCCCATGTATATGGCAGTAGTTTTTCCAAAATATGAAAGTGATTCTAAACTTTGAAGTTTTAACGGCACAACAGAACATGTCTTAGTGTCATGTGTTCATTCTTAGATACAAACAACTGTAGAGGATGAAACACTCTTTCAAGTGTTTGATCTAGCTTCTCAAATTCATGAATAATTCTAGGAGAAAATCAAAGCAAAAGTTGGTGAAATGAAATTTTATGCTAATTAGGATCACATGTCCAAACCACCATCACGGTAGTGATTTACTTTGTTTTCTCCTCATTAATTATTCATAAATTTGAGAAGCAAAGACACAAATGAAAACATAAGCAACACATCTTTTTAAAAATAGTATTTTATTTTTTACATCATCTGTTTCTACGTTTTTACAATCTAGTTCTTCAGTTAAGTGTGGATACAAATCATGTAGTTTGCCAAAAGTCTCCTTTTGCAACCACTTTAAGCAATTGATCACATTGTTTTTGCTAAAAACAGCTTCTAGAGAGAATACCAGTAAATGGTGTTTGATATTCAACTTTCTTATAATACCAGGAAGTCATAATTAACTCTAGTAATTAATTCATTATGATTTTCTGTTAATCATATCCTTTGTTAGTCTTCTTTTTTGTACATATTCTGTTGGTATGGTCAAAGTCCAATATGTGTTTATGGTGGTTGTTTTGCCAAAAAATTATGTTATTTATTTTTTATTTTTCATAATATATTTGTGAGCATTTTCTGACCAAGGAAGATGCTAACCATACATTCAAGCGACTCTAGAGTTAAGTAATGTAAGACAGCAAAATGTTGTGAAAACATACAGCATGATTTCTTCTTCAATTCCTTCCCATATCTTTGAACTTTCTGTTCTGTGATGGAAGTATAGAATTTTCTGGGAATTTTCTTCAAGTCTATATTCCACACATTATGATTTTGACAAAAGCCTGACAGCCTTTATTTTGTCACCTACATCTACCATTAAGAGTCCAGAATATTTACCAGTACAATCTGTTGTAGAGAGTAACTTACAGGATAATATATTTTTATACAACACATCCCAGCGTTACTAATATTTCAGGTGTAAAAAATTATTTCAGGTATCTGTCCATCTTCCACTGACGTTCCATTATTATTCCCTGTGGCATAGTAGAAATTAAACACGATTTTCTCTCGTCCATCAAGTTCATGCACAACACGCTTCTGTCCACAAGTCCCATAGTGTGAGTCTGGTCCCCTCAGGGTTGCAGTAGTTGTATAGCTGACATTTGGAAGAACTTCAACAGGCTCTTTGAACATCACACGAAAAGTATTCTCTGAGCCGTCACTGTTAAATGCCGTGTCATTATGTCCACAGATTTTGGCAGTTTCACTTTCTATTAACTGTATTGTAACTTGAAAGTCACTGGCACCGTTTATTGATCCATACATACCTAACCCAACAACGAATATTCTGTGGCTACATGTAAACCGAATTCTATCACTGGTTCCACTGTAGCCCCAGCGACACTCAACTTTCTGAAATCTACATATGACCTTCTCTCTGCCAGTCAAGCAGCACCGAGGTTTGTCCAGGAAGTCAACTGATGGTTTTGGGTTAAGAGTGAAGTGAAGAAAGAGTGAAACCAGTTCTTTGTCTGTCAGGATGCTTGAATGAACATTAGCCGATTGAGCAAATTCCTCCACAGTCATCAGTGGGAAGCGGATTTGATAGAGTGCTTTTGACAAGACAGACCTGTAAAAAAGAGAAGATACAATGAGAACTTTGCCATGCTATAAAATTAAAAAATTAGAATCTTCTTTTCAAGTTCTTTTTAAGAACTTTAAGGCAATTTTCAATATTCTGAGAACCCAGTAGATGCAAACCCCCCATTGGAATTTGGTTTTTCACTGCCATCAATCAAAAATATAAAAGCTACTGACTGGTTATTTTTGATTGATAGCAGCAAAAAAACCAATTTTACAACAAGCTGTTGAAATGTCTGAGTTCACAGAATAATGAGAATCAGTGTGGCAGCCATATTGACTGAAACAATGTGTGAGCCTAGCATTCAAGTGACAAATGGTCACATTCTCATGGGAATATAAAATATGGGAAATGTCAACAGCCCCCCCTTAAGGGAACATTTCAGAAGATCACGTGAATCACTTCAAATAAAAACAAATAAATTCACCGATTCATTTGAAACGAAAAAACTTTACATTTTGGAATATTTCTATGAGAAGGGGGGATTCGGAATTTCCATCTCGAAATTAAGGTTACCTTCAAAAATATACAATTTATTTAAGCTTACCTTTTGTTTTCGCCTGTAGTTTGCAGTCGTCTTCTTTGGCATTCGTGTTCAGCCCAGCGTGCTACAGCCGTAAATAGCTGACTTTCACGGACATTTAATGTATCTCTCTGTAAAACCACATTTAGGGTATTATAATCGATGTCAGTAAAGCCCTCTGCGTTAACAGCCTCCACTGTATTTTTATCAATACAGTCTAAGCACAGGGCTGCAAGTTGAGGTTCGTCGAATAAGCGAGCCTGGCTAAGCAACATAAAAGCGTTATCAGGACTAAGATTCGTCTTTAAAAAATCCACACATGCCTTCTCTAATGTCGGAACTGCGTATTTTTTAGCTGTATAAAGCGTTGTCATGACGGTTTCGGGTCCAATTTGGACGTCATCTGTGTATAAGAAGCGAAGAAGAGCTAAGAACGACGAAGGTTCGACGTCTGGGAGTTCGACTTCATCCGACTGTGTAGCGATTCCTCCGTTGAACATGGCGTCAAACACAGCACTACCGACAGAGAGGATGAACTTGTGAGCTGGAATTCGTCGCCTTTGCGGTCCTTTACCCACCAAGAAGTACACATCGCTGAGAATTTCATTGTTGAATAAAAATGCTATCCTGTCTTTGACAGTGGTTTTCTCGGCCTGCCAGTTGTAGGTGGGCGAGCCCATTTTTCACCTTTAGGATTAAGCTCTCTTGTTTGTGCCTTACTGAGGCGCTAACACGATCACTAGGCCTTATTCTGTGGTATAAAACACAACAGCAAAGATCACCAGGAAGCTAATAAATGATACTTCCTCGAAGACTTTGCCTTTTTATTCATCACGACGACGATAACCCAATCCCAAGAGCCTTAGAGATTTTACCATATAACAAAGCATCCTATTGGCTAAAATCAGCTCTGAAATTAAAGCAACCAACCATATTTCGTGATAGAATTTTATTATTTTCAAAATGGCGGCAACTGGACAGGAGAATAGTGATTTTTCATGTCTGATAAATGTCAAAAGTTTTAAAGAATATCTTTTGGGTGGGTTGTCTGAGGAAGATATTCTAAAGAAGAAGCATGAGCCGACTCACAGCGAACTTGCAGACGTGATGGGAGTTTCTGTAGAGACTGTGGCAGAGTTGGAAGAGGTTTGCAGGTAAGTTACAGTGTAAGCTTAGCTTTAAAGTAGCTTATTAAAAATTGTTTCTAATTTTGATAGAATCTTTCTATGTAGCATTGAAGTTTTTACTTATACATGCGTTTGGTTTAAATTGTTAGATTCTAAATTTTAGTTTAATCTAAAAGGTCTAATTGTTGCTGTTGTTGTTGCTGTTGATGTTGATGTTGTTGTTGTTGCTGCTGCTGCTGTTAATACTGTTGTTGCTGTAGTTGTTCTTGCTTTCATCACTGTTGTTGTGATTTTTTGCTACTATATGTGTTGTTGCTGTTGCTGCTGTTGTTGCTGTTGCTGTTGCTGATGTTGTTGCTGCTGTTGTTGTTGTTGCTGTTGCTGTTGTTGTTGCTGTTGCTGTTGCTGTTGTTGTTGCTGTTGTTGTTGCTGTTGTTGTTGCTGTTATTGCTGCTGTTGTTGCTGTTGCTGTTGCTGTTGTTGTTGCTGTTGCTGTTGTTGTTGTTGATGTTGTTGCTGCTGTTGTTCTTGCTTTAATCACTGTTGTTGTGTTTTTTTGCTACTATATGTGTTGATGCTGTTGATGTTGTTGTTGTTGCTGATGTAATAATTTTCATTCAAACAATATATCTGAATACATTCTTTTCTCATATGATTAATTTGCTTGGCACTCTTCCTGGAATTATGATTACAGCCCAGCCAACTTAAAGGTAACCAGTTTTTTCTTAATACGTATAATAAACTGATATCATTTTTAATAGCCACATTTATACGTAATTATTGAACATGGAACAAGAAACAAATAAAATTTATATCTTAAATGATAACAACTAGAGTGACAAATGTACCTTTTTTGCTTTTATTATTTTATTGCTGGTTTTCACCTTAAAAAAGGATTTTTTTCCTTGGATTCTTCATCCAACATGACAACCATGGCTTTTGTTGGTTCATTCTCTTGAATATGATTGCAAACCATGTACAACTTTACCACTTTGATCAACAGGGTCCTGCTGAACCAAGTGATCTAGATTCATTTGATATTTACCACAAGGATATTCCAGCTGATGTTGATCTTTCTTCATTAAGGTAACTGACCGCCACCTGACATATTAGAGAGCTTAAAGCAGCCAAGAAAATCGACAACACAGACATCACACGTACATTTTTGTTTATGCGTGTGCCGTCATCATTTAGTTTTAAGAACATGAAACAACCTCAACTGACATTCTCTCGACAACGGGACTCTAACTGAGGATGGCACATGCATGAACAAAAATGTAGGTACTGTGACTTCCGTGTTGTCGATTTTCTTGGCTGCTTAAAAGCTCTCTCTATATATATCAGATCCTTGGAATTATGAGACATTGCTCATCTCTCGTATTCTTGTATAGCCAATTCTTCCTACATGTTTATACCAATGTTTGAGCAAGTATTTCCAATATATTTCCAAATTGTCAGGGGAAAATTAGAAATTAAGATTAGAGCACTGGTTTTTTCATTGTTGTTGTAGGCTCTTAAAGGAAAGGAGAGGCAAACTCACTCATTTTAGAAAGGAAGTCAATTATTTTGCAAAGGTAAACTTTAGTTTATTCATCCATCCATCCATCCATCCATCCATCATTCGTTGATTCATTGATTCATTCACTGATTGATTGATTGATTGATTGATTGATTGATTCATTCATTCATTCTGCATTGATTGATTGATTGATTGATTGATTGATTGATTGATTCATTCATTGATTCATTGATTGATTGATTGATTGATTGATTGATTGATTGATTCATTCATTCATTCATTCATTCAGTCATTGATTCATTAAATCATTGATTCATTCATTGATTCATCCATCCATTCATCCACCATTCATTCTGATTCATTGATTCATTCACTGATTGATTGATTGATTCAATCACTGATTGATTGATTGATTCAATCACTGATTGATTAAATCATTGATTCATCCATCCATCCATCCATTCATTCATCTACATGTCTATAATTATTGATTTATTCTCATTTAATATGTCTAATAATGTCAAAATGAGGAAATCCTTGGTTTGTAATAGTTAGCTGGGGGAGGAGGAGGAGGGGGTTTCAAATAAGGGGAGGATCATCACCCCATCACCAACTAATTCATGATTGTCTTTCTAATAGGAATCAAGGTCTCAGAAGAAAGCAGAAGAGTATAAACCTTTAGAAGGAAAAGAAGTTCTTCTGTCAGTTGCAATTTATCATCCTAAACTGGTAAACTTAAACTACAGTAATAAGATTGTAAAGAAATGTAAAAATTTTTCTATTGTCTCTCAAAATTATTAGTAAGATTTTTGATATCTTTTTTTAGATCAAGTGCAAACATGTGTTAAATCCAGATGTTTGGGTCTTTGATGTTTGTGATCATGAAATAGACAATGTCTTTGGAATAAAAAAATCATTTCAAAAATCTGAGACATCGATCTACAGACTGAGTATGCTGATGTGTTTATGATTGACATAGCAGAAATTTTGATCCTGTGGGAAGTTGTCAATTCAAGAATGGTAGAATGTCACTTTGAACCTAATAACTTTTTTGTGCTTAAAAACAGACAATTCTAAATGTATTTTTGAAAACTACATTTATTTAGCTTTCAGAAAATGTGTACTTATAGAATAATATTGAAAAGGCAACATGAATTTCAGCTCATGTGCAAAGTGGTCTCGAAGGTATCCTGATACCTTGATTAAAAAAAATTTAAATAAAATTTTATCAAAATTATTATTTTTTAACCTGAGTTAAATCTTAAAGTGTATATGACATAAAAAAATTTCTTCTTTCATTGAGTAGTGCTTTGTTAGTAAAGTACTGTAGAATGCTGTTTACTATTTCTTGATATCTTTTTTTTGTTCCAGAGATATGAGTGTTTTTCTGATATGCAAATTAGGCAACTGATGACATCATATGGTTGACTCAGACTTCCAGCAAATCAAAAAATGAAAATTTCTCTTTAGGTATAAAGCTGATTTCAATGAAACTTTTCACATTTACATTACCAACCATAATACTCAACACCATGTACAAATGGCGTTGCCATGGAAACATATTTGGTTCCAGACCTCCCTATTATGAAAATCAAAACTCATTCTGCTTTACTAACAAAACACTACTCAATGAAAAAAGAAAATTTTTTGTGTCATATACACTTTACAGCGTGATGCGTAAAAGTATGACCACTTTTAATGTATTCGCATACTTTTGTGCACGGGATTTTGTACGTTGAAGTGACACATTTAGACAAGAAGCTGTCTGGTTTTACCAAATATGGTGAGTAATAGCTTGTTTGTCAGCAACATCCCATGCATAAAAGTATGTGAATACATTAAAAAGTGGTCATACTTTTACGCGTTGCACTGTAAAATATTCTCTTACTTTTTTCACAGCTAAACAAAGTTCAAGAGTTTCTTGTCCTATCCAATATGGTAAGTATTACCTACACAGTTGTATAGTTTTTGGTTAAGTTCGTAATTTGCTACAACTTACTACAACAGTGCAGCTCACGTAAGTTGTACTACTTCACTCATATGGCAGAAACTCACTTCACTGCGTGACAAGATCCACTGCATAGCAGACTACACAGTACCAGGTGACCATAGTGAAAACCCAAATCTATCCCAACGTGCAACAGGCAGGGTATGTTATCTTTGAACATCAAAAATTGTAAACTGTCTCTTTGAAGCAGTCTGCTTCAAAGAGACAGTTTATGTAGAGTGTGGTCCATATATCTGTGAAATCAAAACAGTATATATGTAATTGGCTTTACTGTGTAACAAATAGCAGATATTTAATATTCACTCAGGCAGAATGGTGAGAACAAAAACAACATACATTTAGCAATAATCTCTGTGTTTCTTTATGTTGTTCATGCATAGGGAATTCTTAGTCAACTAGACTAGTTAGTCAACAGCTAAATAGTTGAGAACTAAATGATATTACACTCTATAGTTAGTAATTGTTTCACAGATATATTGCATGTACTTTATGAGAGGGTCAAATTTATCAAGTTCAATTTAATGTTATGAAGCTCTATTTTTCATTGAAATAAGAAAGGTAGACTTTAGAAGTTTTGCTTTTTCATTTTTTCTTGATGATTATTAATCGTATTATTTATTTACAGGATATTTGTAAGTCTGGATTCTTTTATATTGAAAATGTGTTTTATAACGACATGAGGGATGATCTGTGTAGAGATTACAGCAGGTAAGTGTTTGAACTTGGTCAAGGTCTTTATGTATGTAATATATATAATATGTAGCTATACATCCAGTGTTGTAGGAGTAATGTTTGATTTAAGCAATAGAAGACAGTTTTCTATGACTCTACTGGTGAAATAGAGCATGCAGGATGTTGGGAGAAACGCAAGAAAAGTTTGAAAATCATGAGCTGTAGGCAAATGATTTTCATAAACTTTTTTGAATGTTTCTCCCAAATCCCAAGTGCTCTATATTTCACTGGTAGAGTCACATAAAACTATCTTCTATTGCTTTTATGATATAGCAATAGGTGAGAGACAAAACCATGTATTTACTGGTGAAATAGAGCATAGATTTTGTTGGTCTCTCAGCCAATCAGAGCATACATACTATCTGAGCTATATTATAATATTAATAAGATAATAAAAATAGAACAATAGAATACAATAGGGTCATACCCCAGGACAGCTTTACCCTACATGAAAAGATTCATGCCTGCAGCATTGAAATGACACCTATGAGGTTTTACAAGTTTGTAAATTCATTCATACTGTATTGAATATAACCCTTAGCTCACCATTCTGTTTCTTGTATTTTTAATACTGTATCTTACAGAGTAATCATTGATTGGGCTAAAGAGAATGATGAGGCGTGGAGTTCCAAGCTAAAGCAAGCTCAAACAAAGTCGATGGATGATGAAGTATTTGAAGATCTCACCATCAGACTTGGCTATCCCTATGTTTACTGTCACCAAGGCAACTGTGAACACATAATGATATTTACGGATCTTAGGTATGGTGCTGAGAACAGCCAATTCCTTTGGTTTCTAAATTAACGGCACAAACGCTGATTTGTTACTAAGCCTAGCATTTCAGCAGTGTAAGATCTATTTTCTGAATTCTCCACATGCTCTGTATCGAGTATGGTCTGCACATGCCTAATTTTTCTAGCACCTCCCACATGGATCCAAGCGGCAAAGGACTAGTAGTTCTTATAGAGAGGGATCTAATTTCACTGATCATAGCAAGGGGTTACTCTTGTTAGTAGTGGTCATGTTTATCTTGTTTACAGTTTAGTAGTTTTTCAGTTTTTAGGGGGGCGGGGCTCATTACCCCGGCGTGAACCTGGCGTCCATGTAG